>JANHZT010001659.1:309466-321539 GCA_032468215.1 Stegonotus admiraltiensis | reverse complement strand
TAACTGTACACCGCCTTGAGTCCATTGGAGAACGGCGGTCTATAAATCGAATAAATAAATAAATAAATAAATAAACATCAGTTGCTTATTTTCTGTTACTTCAAGAATAAACATGGAGTAATTATTAAAATCAATGGCCAATATAAATAAATGTATTGTTGTGTTTACTCATACAGAGAGAATGAATTAGTGTTGAATGATAAAATAAATGTATGTTTGTTTGTTTAGTTAGTTAATTTTTATCCCACCAGTATAACAACCCAAAGTGATGCATATACCTACTTAATATTTACTCTTCTTCAGAAGTACAAGGATGTTCCATAGTGCTTTATTTTATTTTATTTTTTGCTACAATAATACCCCTGTGAGGCAGTTTGGAGTAAGAAAGTGACTGTCCAGTGAGCATCTGTAGCAGAAGACCACCAAAACCTGGGTCCTGCTAATCATAATTCATAGACCATTTCATCATGCTCGCTTATTCTCTTCTGAGAAACAGGCTGAGAAGAAACAGAAATATGAGAAAGGCATGACTGTAAGGAGCTAATGAGAACTTCAGAGAGAGGGAAATCTAAAGTTTAAAGGCAATGTATGAAATAGAATAGATAGGTGGAATGGTTTGCAAAGATAAAAAGTTATAGAGCTGTGGTGATGCAGTGGTTAGAATGCAGTATTGCAGGCTCTATTCTGCCCACTGCCAGAAGTTTGATCATGACTGACTCAGCCTTCCATCCTTAAGAGGTCGGTAAAATGAGGGCCCAGATTGTTGGGGCAATACACTGACTCTGTAAACCACTTAGAGAGCTTGCAGATGACACCACGCTGGCAGGAATAGCCAACACTCCAGAAGATAGGCTTAAGATACAGAAGGATCTTGACATACTTGAACATTGGGCGCTATCTAACAGAATGAAATTCAACGGTGAAAAAAGTAAGGTTCTACATTTAGGCAAGAAAAACAAAATGCACAGGTACAGTATATGTGATACCTCGCTCAATAGTAGTAACTCTTGAGAGTGATCTTGGAGTCCTAGTGGACAACCATTTAAACATTAGCCAGCAGTGTGCAGCAGCTGCCAAAAAAGCCAACACAATTTTAGGCTGCATAAACACAGGGATAGATCACGTGAAGTGTTAATACCACTTTATAATACCTTGGTAAGGCCACACTTGGAATACTGTGTCCAGTTTTGGTCGCCATGATGTAAAAAAGATGTTGAGACTCTAGAAAGAGTGCAGAGAAGAGCCACAAAGATGATTAGGGGATTGGAGGCTAAAACATATAAAGAACAGTTGCAGGAACTGGGTATGTCTGGTTTAATGAAAAGAAGGACTAGGGGGGACATGATAGCAGTGTTCCAATATCTCAGCGGCTGCCACAAAGAAGAGGGAGTCAAGCTATTCTCCAAAGCACCTGAGGGTAGAACAAGAAACAATGGGTGGAAACTAATCAAGGAGAGAAGCAACTTAGAACTAAGAGATTTCCTTACAGAACAATTAATCAGTGGAACAACTTGCCTCCAGGAGTTGTGAATGCTCCAACACTGTATTTAAGAAGAGGTTGGATAACCATTTGTCTGTAAAACACTGTGAAGCAGTTTGTAAGTCTAAGTGCTATTGCTATGGAGGATAGTGAGTGGTGTTGGTTTAATCTAACTATTAGTTGGATTTTCTTTTCTCTCTCCAGTCAGTGCCTTTAATTCCCTTTGCAAAACACTCCTTGGTCTTTTTTCTGTGCTTTTCATAACATTACATATTTTGGAAGGGTATAGTGAGATGATTGGGTATATGGATCAAATCCATCTGAAGCCATTACAATCTTTGTGAAACTTTTGAATTTTCCCCTCCCCTTAAGAACTCAGTGGAGAGGAACCCAACCCAACTTTTCTAGAATTAAAACAAAGCCTCATTTCAGAAATTGCAATAGGTACATGTAGAGGAGGAAGCAGACCTTTAGGTATCCTATCTGTACACTTTAGAATTGTATGAATCCAATCCTACAAGTTTTAGTTTGCTTGGAAATGAACAAAAGCCCAGTTGGCTCAAGTACAGTAAATACAGAGTTTTAAAAGCGCAAATCAAATTGTTCTCTGACTATCCCATTTAGTGCTCCTAATTTCCGAAGTCTTTTTAGGGACAAGAGCCCATTTTACTTGTGTAACCAAATCACATGAGAGCAGTTACATCTACCTTCTGTGTTCTTGGGAAAAGAGAAATATTTTGCCCTTCATTGTTAAGATACAAACCAGTCCAGTGCCACCTTACTTAACAAAATCTGCATATATCTAAATGATTGAGTCTTTGTTAGAGGAATTAGATACAGATGGCATTAAAAGTTGAGCTCATCTGCTTATGAAATCTGCAAAGAATTTTCCTTTACAAGCATAGGGGAAATGCCACACCTTTATTTATTGAGAATAAATTATTTTTTTGTGTGAGCTTTAGTGACCTATGGGCCTTCAGTAGGGCCTCTTTTCTAAAAATTCAACTTAAATTTGTAAAAAGTACTGACACAGAAGCAAATGTAAACCATGACACGGAGTGTTTTTTCATACTGAAGCCCCCTCCAACCATCACTTGGAACAAAACAGTTATGTGTTGGTACATGGAATATGTTGCTAGATTGTTGCTGGTTAAGCTAATAGCTATTACACTTTGGGATATGGGTAGTCTTCAACCTAACCACAATTGAGCCTGACATTTTAGTCATAAAGTCATTGTACCCATTAAGCAGATTAGCAGGTGACTGACTCAACTTTATGACTGCAGGGCAGGGCAGCAAAAGCAGCTAGGCTGGAGCTTCCCAGGCTTTTGGGGGGTGTTGTGTTCGTGGGTAGGAGTGATTGCTTTGAACCACTGAAGTCTCTTAGGCAGTGTGGCTGCTTTGTGCTGCGCTATTGGGACTTTCCCGACATTTAAGGGTGGAGCTGAGCGGTGGAGATAGGCAGATGGGAGGAGTTTCAGCACCTCTTTGGCCAATCATAAGTGCTGGCAGGCTGCCAAGCAAGCAAACTTTGGTCATGGGGAGGTTACAACGGCCATAACGTTGGGCACAGGTCTTAAGTGCCTTCATTCAGTACCGATAGTAAGTTTGAACAGTTGTTGAACATCTTCAACAACTGTTGAGCGTCTTAAGCCACCGAGCCACCACATCCCCATTTCACCTATAGAGGAACTCAAATGGTAAATTAATAATATACAGCATATTTTCATTAAATACGGAAATATGGAAAAGTATATGGGGCACTGAACTAAATCTTTATACATCAACAGTCCAGATTTCATTTGAATCTGTATGTCCTGAACTGAAAGTTTATACACAGAACAGTATTAATGAAAATATGCTGTATATTATTTTACCTATAGAGGAACTCAAATGGTAAATTAATAATATACAGCATATTTTAATTAATACTATTCTGTGTATAAACTTTCAGTTTAGGACATACAGATTCAAGTGAAATCTGGATTGTTGATGTATAAAGATTTAGTTCAGTGCCCCGTATACTTTTATTTTTGTCTACATAATTTTTCTTACTTCATTTTCTCTTCTGTCTAAATTAAGATTTATGGAATCCTGAATTTTATTTTGATTAATTTTATAACTTTTTATTCAGCAATTTATTAATTAAATTTTACATAAAATTGCACGTAGAAAAATGATGTTAAAGAAGGATAAACAACGTATGCATTATATTTAGATATGGATTTAGATATGCTTATTAGACCAAGTGGGACAAGTTAATCATGATTCATTTAGGTGCCTTTAACTTCAGAGGGTACGGTCCAGACTTAAGTCAGGAGGCTATTTTTACACAGTCCATTTAAAAGAGCAAGCATTCTATTAAAGATGTATGCGAAAGAGTACAGGTATTTCTTAGTCCTTTTTTGTTGACCACAACTCAGTTGTTAAGCGACGCAGTTATCATTAAATAAATTGCCATTGTGCTTATCATTTTACTACAGTTTTTCTTTGCTTTACAAAGTTGCCAAAGTTGTAAATGCAAGAATTGGTCATAAAATTATTTTTACATCATCTTCATAACTGCCAGCAGTTGCTAAACAAGGACGGAAAACTATTGTCCAAGTATGTAAGACAATGTACATCAATTATATGTTTCAGATCCACTGTGTAGGAGGGAAAAAAAATCAGACCCAGAGAGGTTAATGTTCGTAAAGACATTGGAGCTGTGCATATTGAATCTTCATGTTCAGAATTTTCCTTTCTGTTCTCAGGTCCAAGATGCTAAATACTGATGATGTGGTATCCATCTTTGGAACATACATTTTGAAATGTAGCATGTCTTTGGTTCTGCTTTGCCCTCCATAGAGATTACGGTTAATCCAGATGTGCAGAGCAGTCTATTCTTCCAAATGCCAGTCTGCTTCCAAAGGAACTTCAGCTTCCTGGAGCAGCTTTGTTCTGTAATGCCTTTCTAGACAGTCCATGACAAGCGGGTATGTTGCTGGCTCAAATTTATTGGCAAATAAATGCGGAGAGTTAATAATCCACTTCAAGTCTCCAAGTCCATAGATGCAAATATCCCTGACATAATGTCCTACAAAAGAGAAATTGCACTGTAAATTGATAATCCCAGGCTGGATACCATTCAGCAAATGAAATACGCTGTAGGAATCATAGATCAGAATTGGGGGAAGGAGAAAGGAAAGGAACGGCCCTTTAACGTAATAACCTATAAAGATTAGTTACTTTTTACCCTAATTTTGCTTTTGATCACAGATACGTCCATATGTGACATGGACACACATGGCATATGTGTGTGAAATGGGGGAATGAGAAGGAAAAATCTATATTTTTGTTTCCTTTGAAAGAAGTTGGGAAGAATAAAGCTGCTTTAAAAAAAAAGGAGCCACAAAATTTTACTAGTTGGATGAAACTCAAGTCAATTATTTGTATTGGAAATGTCTGTAGGTGCAAATTCTCTGTGCCCCACATTGTAATTAAATTCACAATTAGGATTATTCTGTATTGCGGCTTGTTGAGTCATCTAGTGTCGTCTAATACAGTAGTTTTCTTAGCATTGCTTCAGTGAGATTTTGTGGACTTTATCCCTCCATTCCCGTCAGAATGACCAGAATGTCAGGCATAGCTGAGCACCTGACAGGTGACGACTTCTCAGTGGTTCCTGAACTAGGATTGTGTCATGTTCAGTAATTACCTTTGCAGCCATTGTGGGCTTCTCCTTCTTGATTTTTCCACTTGATTGCTCGTATATTTCCTTGCCAAGTTGTGTTTAGTGTAGCACCAGGAGCATCTGTACAACCAATTGGAAAGCTTGTTATACACGTTTTGCATTTTGAAAAACAGATTTATGCTTTGGATGTATGAATTACTCTTCTAGTATTGCTGTTCCCAGAGTAACAAATAGTAGTGAGTTCCCCATAATATATTACATCTGCCTTTACTTATTTTTAAGTATGTGACTGTACTGCCTCTTAAGGCAATATCCATGAATCATTACTTTGTGAACTTTTAAGTGGCAGCTTAAAACCATTAATAAATGAAATTAATTCTAGTTCATCTCAGTGAAGCAAAAAAGACCAGTTATGAAGATGCTATTTTTAAGCAGACTAAGGGTCATGAAAGTTTTTGCAGTAATAAATGTGTTAGTGTTTAAGATACTGTAAAGTTTTTGTTGTGGTTACTAAAGGATGTGATTACAGTTGCAACACAATTACAGTTGCATTTACAGTTGCAACACAAAAAGAAAGCTTTTTATGAAAGTGTGCAAATACGAGTGTGGTATTTTTTTAAATGAAGTGTAGGCTTTGAAGCCTCTAAAAAATTTTGGGTGAAGTTCCCAGAACTCCATCAAAAGTTACTACAAAACTGCACTTAAGATTTAGCACAAAATCAATATCAAATTTAAATTGCTCTGGTCTCCTCTACATTTTGGAGTCCAATCTTTGACACATCAGTCAAAGCTAATACAGCCTTTGATTTGGAATAAAAGTACATTTCTATTTTAAAATAAGAACAAGAATGCAAATTCTCATTACAGATTCAATCCACAAGGATTTGATGATACCTGCCCTTAGGGAAACTGATTCAGGGCAGAGCTAATGCCTTCTATTATAAAAACTAACTACTTTCTTTGGGGTGTGTTCTTTGGAAGAAAAAAACGAAGGAACTCTAGTAGATGCAATGCAGATGAGTACTACTAGCTCTGTGATTTCTTCAGTCAGGGTAGCAGGCAAATCATTGAGAATTTGAGAGACTGCAGATATGGGAGGATCTCCAACCCACTTTCCCAAACTCAGGCTACAGAACCATACCTGAAACAGGTTCTCCCATTCTAAAACAAATTGTATCGCTTACTGTATGCTTGTGAGTCGCAACTGGTCAGAATCTGTCCAGTCCCATTCTTCAACTTTTAGATATGTCAACATGATATTTGGGTGACAGATCATATGTTTCTCAAACCGCCAAAAGCAGGTGAAACTCATTGTTGGTGGGAATGTAATATTTGCCAAGAAAAGTCTGGAACATATAACGGCATAGTTGATACCTAGTATATCAATAACCAAATAGGTTGTATTTCGCCTTCAAAAACCGAAAAACTTTCCTAGGACTAGGAGTCAGGCAGTAAGGTGGAGCCCAATAAAGGCAACTTTATGGCCTTTTTATCTCTGCTGTTGTTAATAGGATTTCTTCTCGTGCTTTAATGACATTTTAGTTATGCTTTTGTTTGTTGTGAGCCATGTAGAATAGCTTCTGTGAGATGGGTAGCCATACAAATTGAATTAAATGGATAGGTAAATAAATAAAACAAGCTGTTGGTGTCTTCTGATTTTTCAGGCAGTGGGGATTGCCACTTGCCGCCACCTATCGCTGCTGCCCATTGGTGGTTGGATTGGCCTCCCAGATCGGCACACGAACAACGGAAGTGGCAACAATCCCTGTTGCCTGGAACAGCTGATTGGTGGTATTCCGGGAGGCTGATCCAACTGCTGATAGGCAGCTGTTCACCACTGCTGCCTGTCGCAGCTGGTGCACCAACACATACACCCCCGGTCACGGCCCAGTCTGTGACACAATATTCACTCCATAAAACGCACAGACATTTCCATCCACTTTTGGGGGACAAAAAAGTGTGTCTTACAGAACAAAAAATATGGTATATAATTTAAACCATTGGGATTGAAACAATGTGAAATCTCACTTTCTTTTTTATTTCAGTTTGTTTTATTTGTTTTATTGTTTTTCTTTATCCCTACCCCCCCAACTTAACTCACAGGTTAAGAAAAAGCCCTCCAATTCATGGTGTATTGTGAATTTATTATTTTCTAAACCTGAAAGGCAGACTGAAAATAGATTTGGGAAATTGGTTAATGGTTTCCAATAGATTTTCCTTAGCTTACATCTATCAGTATATTACTAAACCCTCCTATTCCTGAAACCTTTAAGTAGGCAAAACAATGCATCATAGGGCAACAATTTTGAATTAAAGAACCTCAAATGGGCTAACTTACAGAATGGGACCAAAATATGGGACCCATGCTCCCATGGAATTGAAATTTGGTAAATTTTATTTTAAAAAAAGTACGACATTGAAAGTATTAAAATATATATAACATAATAAATACAAAAATGGCATAAAACATTTTCTCTACTAATTAACTCTGCTGTATAGCAATAGCACTTAGACTTATACACCGCTTTACAGTCCTCTCTAAGTGGTTCACAGAGTCAGCATATTGCCCCCAACAATTTGGGTCCCAATTTTACCCACCTGAGAAGAATGAAAGGCTGAGTCAACCTTGAGCCTGGTGAGATTTGAACTGCCAAATTGCAGGCAGCCGGCAGTCAGCAGAAGTAGCCTGCAGTACTGCACTCTAACCACTGCGCCACCGCTCATATAGCTCAACATGGTCTATTTTCACAGCAGATGCATGTCTGAATGTATCCCAATTTTCCAGTGAAAGCAGTACATTAGAAGTTCTGTCATTGTTGAAGGTATTGAGAATCTGGTAATGAAATATTTCTGAAAGGGGGAGCTAAGGGCTCATGGGTTGTCTGATATGCAATCTTTGTGAACAATGTACAGTAGACAAGATAATTCTATAATTCTGCTTACCTGGTATATGATTCAAGGTGACCCAGTAATGCTCGTCTGGACTGTAGGTGTCTCTTGACCATTCAAGCAAATCTTTTGCACGTTCATCGGTCAGTGTAAACTCTACAAATTTTCTTGTGAGTACATAGTACGCAGTCCCAAAATATATAGTCAAATTGTGGGGCGGTTCACTTTTCACATTATAAGTTGGATAGACAAATGATTTTCCAAAACGTACAAATTCTTGGTAACTGAAATTAGTTCTGTGTTTCATATGAGGTGGTTGAACAATTCCTGGGGTTATATTTTTACCATTCCATTTGCTTTTAATATAGCGTATAAGTTCCTTGTTAGTTTTGATGGGATAATCCTGGCCGCAGAGATTAATAACATAATTCCATTGATTATTTAAATGGATCAAGTCCTTCATGCAGTTGATATCTGCTTGTAGCCTGGAGAATCCTGCATAGACAACGTTCTCTCTCTTTGAAGCAATAAAAATGTTTTCGAAGCAGTTGACCAAGGTTTGGACCGCTTCCTTAAAATCCTTTGATGATTTCTCATCAACGTGTACGCAGTAAATGTTCTGAGGCATGTAAATGGCTCTGAGTAGTTTTATAAACATGTCCAGTTCCTTGTGAATGGTGATGATGTAAGCCAAGGAAAAATTCCTTTCTTCTTCTGACAATGGCCTTGTAATGAAGTGGAGCTTCTTCTGCAGCGTAGAACAGTTGCACGGTGTTTGTATGCAGGGAGACATGTCTTTTCCCACTAAAGCCTTCTGGCACAGCTGGCCAATTTGAAAAGCAACTCCTTTCCCATCAAAAAGGGCCAAGCATAGTTCATCTGGATAAAAGCCACACTCTTTTGGGATGACTTTTTCCTTGTCTGCCTTGAAGATTGTATTCCGTAGATAGAAAACACCAAAGAGGAAAATCCAAACCACGATACACACTACAAACCCTGATTTGGCTGTCTCAAGTAGGTTCATCTTTGGCTTTCCAGATGTTTTCTGGATCTCCAAATGTTCTCTGGAGTTTTCTCCTGGCCACAGTTCCCTGAAACTGTTCTACCTAGGAAAGGTTAGAAAAAAACAACAACAGCAGAATTTTAATCGTTAGATTTAAATGAAGTTCAGTCGATGCTTCATTCAATTTGAAAGGGGAAAAAATACTTCCATTGCTTTGCTGTTAAGGTTTCATATTACAAATGCAGGTGTTCTTGAAGGCTGGCTTAACTCTGCTTTAACAGTTAATCTGCTTTTACCTCTTGTGGTTTTGATTATGGAATCTTTCTCTCTTTCACTGACATGAATAGAGATAAACTGTTCTTTCATACAACTAGCTGCTAATCTTTTGGATTAGACAGAAACCTTGTTACGGATGTCAAAAATATATTTGAAGCATAACCAGAATTGAATCTAGTGTGGGTTTTTTTAACTGTTGATTTTATGGGGAGACATCAGAAAAGACTGAAGTTTTTACCATCATCATAAAATCTAAACCATAAGTTGTTTTGTTTTTTTCCCCTTGAATTGCCTGAATTAGTATTGTTTTCAAACACATGGTATAAAATAGAAAGGAAGTGGTCTTGAATGCAGTTCATATTTATTCTGCTTGGAAGAAATTGTGACCTTAGCAACACTGCATTGCCTTGCACTGCTGTTTAAGGAGGCTTTCAGAGCAGTTTTAAGGGGTGAGGGAATACAGTTGCATATTTTTACCTTTCTGAATATGTTTTTCCACAAGTGTGGCTTTGTTGAAATATTAGAAGTGCCTCAGTATAGCAGTATGTTTCTTTAGAGCTCAGGAATAAAGTCTTCATCCTTGAATTCTTAGATGCTAAGTATATGCAGCCCTGGGGGGGGAGGGGGGAAGATGCAGGAAAAGGGACAGCTTGTTGAAATAGTGAGATTCAAACCAACAATTATCTTGTATTGATTTTTCCTGCTACAGCAAACATTCAACCACCCTGTTGAGAAGAGATTATGCTCGCATACGATGTCTAACTCATTATACGCATGTCCTTATCTTCTTAACTCGAACGATTTTTTTAATCTCACGATATGACATACAGTAGCAAAAAAAACAAAACAACCCTCTAATAATCTACCTCTCTTAATGATTTTGTCCATGCATTGATGTGCCTGCCTGCCCACCCCACGCACCCATACATCTCAAAGCTTCATTTTCGTTGAGATCACGTTTTTTTTCAACCTGGCACGTCAAGAACAACATGTTCCCGTTTGACCCGTACAGTTATAAAAACAACAACAACAACAATAATAATAAGGCAATAACATACAGAATGTGGTTCATTATCCTTACTGTTAAGACCTGGGCTTTCAAGTCAGAAAATTCTCCTGTTCACAGTGCTGACCGCTGTGTGTGGAGGGCTAGAAGAAGGATGCATTCATTTTGCTGGTTAGCTCGATCCCTTTTTTTTCCCCAGCCACAGCGTTTTTCGGTGTTGCTGCTTCTGCAGGTCGAAGAAAAAACATCAGGAAAATCAGCTCCCAATAGAATTGCTTCTTGCCTGGAGGCTCATAGGAGTTAGCCTTAGTATGTAAACATCTACACAGCATCTTCTTAATAGGACAAGCTGTAAGTATCCATTGAATCAGCAAGCGTTCTGCTCCCTCACCAGTCTTTCCTTGATGTGAAAAAAAAAAAGGAGGTGGGGGGAGGACGCAAGATTTGGAAGGTGAATGCAAACGGTTCTGAGGAAAGCAAAATCACACTCTTGAAATGCCGCCTGCTGCAAAATGACTAACACAGCCAGGAATAGATTAATATAATGGACCTTGCTTACACTGTAATGAGGGTTAGGAGCTGAAAAAGGGCTCTGTGTGGGAGGGGGGAAGAATAGTCGTGTATTACTGGCTCCGGTCGAAAATGGCTGTGTGACAGTTAATAATTAAAAAAAATGATCTCTGTAGAAGGTCTGAAATCTTTGTTGTTGCCGGTCGATGTTGTTGCCTGTCACTGGGGAGATAAGAGCATGAAAAGGGCAGCAAACGCTATGCTTCAAGCCCATTTGTAATCTTGACTTTGAAAGAGCAAACGGAAACAGTTTGAATTGTTAAGAGGTACCAGTAAAGGCTTCTGCCGATCTAGCAGTTTGAAAGCATGTAAGAAATGCAAGTAGAAAAATAGGGACCACCTTTGGTAGGAAGGTAACAGCATTACCTGTGCCTTTGGCGTTTAGTCATGCCGGCCACATGACCACGGAGACGTCTTCGGACAGCGCTGGCTCTTCGGCTTTGAAACGGAGATGAGCACTGCCCCCTAGAGTCGGGAACGACTAGCACATATATGCGAGGAGAACCTTTACCTTTACCAGTAAAGGATAATGTTTGTAGCTCAGCGTTGACATGAGGGGTCCTTGGTGCTCTCTGAGCTTGTTTGTTTTCTTGCAGACGTTCCATTACCTTAAGTAGGTAACCTCATCAGTGCTAGGAAGGAGTGCTGTTTGCTGCAGTTTATATTCTGATGGCTTGCCTGTCAGTATGAGTGGGGGCGGTTTTAAGAGATAGTTCAGTTGGGCTGTTTACTGATGGTTCTTTGGCAGTTTCTTGATCAGGTATTGTTTGCTTGATTGTTGGTCTGATGTTAATCTTGGAGTTAATCTGTGCTGATCTGGGTGCTGATTGCTGTTAGAGAGGTGCTGGAGTCTTTTTGTTCCTTTTGGGCATGGTAGTCTGTAGACGTTGCTAATGTCTATGTGTCTGTTGATGGCTGATTTATCGGAGTGCCAAGCTTCTGTTAAGGTGTATCACAGCTCCTGAGCAAATATCCTGCAAGCTACCTGGAACCTCTTGAGTTTGTACTCGGCACTTTCGTCATTAAGGAGTCTGTGCAACTCAGAAGTGTGAATTCATGTCTTATCTTTTTCCCCCCACATTCCTTTGTCAATCCTCTGTATGACTTGCAGCCTTTCATCTATAGGTTGATAGCTTAAAGGGACAGGGTTTTTTTTAACGAAAAAAATGGAAAATA
>JANHZT010001658.1:167406-178427 GCA_032468215.1 Stegonotus admiraltiensis | reverse complement strand
CCTGGTGAGAATTGAACTCGCAGTAATTGCAGGCAGCTGGAAGTTAAATACTGCCTTTTAGTAGGAGCATTAGTCTCATACGCCACTCAGGCTCTTTTTACTCAAAATTTCCGCTACCGATTCCCCAGAACTGGTTGGAACCTGCTGAATACCACCTCTGGTGCACACATTTCATACATATAATACCCAGATGGGAATTGCATACATGAAGCCAGTCAGTGGTGGGTTGCCCCCGGTTTGCAGCGGTTCTATAGAACCAGTAGTAAAACTGGCGGGATGCTCCGCCCACTGACCCTGATGTCATCAAAACACTTCTGCGCATGCGCAGAAGAGCGCACAGCCCTGCCACGAACCGGTAGTAAAGGTAAGTAGAACCCACCCTGAAGCCAGCCCAGAAAATGTTATTATATTTTAATGTAGCCTCTATAGATAAAGCACGCTGCAATAAAGACAAAATACACGTCAGGCAGATATTAGACTAAAGAAATCCTGCGAGATGGGTACAAGTCATAAGTGCAAATCCTAGCTTCCTTCCACTTTTGCATCAAAGATAACGGTTGGAAGCTTCTCTGTTCAGAACCACTAAAACTGACCAAAGAAGATTCCTGTTCTTCATTCTGACACTTTGAAACAGCCCATAAATGTTGATAAAGATTAAAATCAAGTTAATGTTTTATCTCTCTAGCTGTGCAAGTCTACTCCTGCATTACCTGTTGCTATTCATGCTGGAAGGAAAGTCAATTGGAAATCTCAGTGTGAGCAAGGCAGTGAAATGAATCCTGCATTGTGAGATTAAATATCTATTTCTTTCACATTCTCTTTCACATAGTCAACTAAAATAAGATCTGTTCAACCATGAGAACAGGGAGCATTGTAATAATCTCCAGATTTATAGCCCGCATTTCATCAAAGCAACTTGTTTACAGATTTTTTTAAAAAAATAACATTGTATAATAAATAATTCAGAGTCCAATAGATAAATAATTAAATCAATCTGTGGATGTCCCATAGAGGTCAACTTCATTGATTTTGATGGAGAAGAATTTACTGGGCATGCTTGCATAGTGAATATGGTTTTTTTGCAGAAGGAAGAAGAGGGATATTGTGTTGATTATCCAACAAGGAGTTTTTTTAGTAATCAAGGAAAATTAAGAGTAATAGGCCCTCTGGGACCTCAACACATGTCCCATCTTAATACTTGACCCAGGCATAGAATAGGTATGGTTAGAGCAGGGACCGGCAACCTTAAACACTCAAAGAGCCACAAAGGTTCTAACTGGAAGCCCCCGTTCAATTCTGGAGCCGACCAGAAGTCCGGTTCCCCCACCATAGAGTCTCCTCCTTAGCACGGCGTCCTTTTTTCTCTACCTGTCCTAACTGAAAGCCCTATCAGTTGTGGAGCCGACCAGCAACAGGGAGCCGCAGCAGAGGGATGAAAGAGCCACATGCAGCTCCAGAGCCTCAGGTTGCTGACCCCTGGGTTAGAGTTTAGTAAACCCATATTATACTGCAGTTGACTCCTCAAGGATAAGATGCAAAGCAGACTTTGCTTCCAGCTATTGCATTGTCAGTAATCTCCAACTGTCTGTGGAGATTCTCCACTGAGCACTTATCTCATCAGTTCAGCCAGAGTTCAGACAAATCACATTTCACAATTTTTCACTTGGCTTGTGGGCAGAAAAGTTGGGTCGATGATCTTTTCTGATTTTTCAACTGGCAAGAGGAACAGCTTCATGAGGATGGGATTTTTTTTTTCCTTAATGAAAAAGCCCAGTTGGAGAAAACCTCTTATGATGGAACTGATGATAGCATAGAAAGCCAGGGAGACTGGAAAGCCACTGGAGAGGTATGAACTCAATGAAAAACCAGATTTCTTTTTGTACAGATCCCTTGGCTAGCTGGGAACTAAATAAGGGAAGAACACAATACTGTACTTACGAGAATTGCATCAAAATTCCATTCTCCTTTAGACAGAATTTCTAAAGCAAGTGTTCTTTTATTTGACTGAATATAAACTGAAAGAAAACAGCATCTATCTACGATTATTTTCCAGCAATATCTTAAAACACAGGTTACTAGAAACTTTCCAGGATGCCCAGGAAACTATATTAGTTTCATAGCATAGACCTTCAACTGTGCCACACGTGCCCAAATTGTATGCAAACTTGTTGGAAAGTAAAAGCCACACAAAAAAAGAAGAGCTTTTTAAAGAAATCCAGCAGATATTTTATCAGAAAGGTTGCTAAGAACTATGAGTCAGTTTTTGCTGTTGCCTGAATTGCCACTGACAACAATATTGGTTTCATTAGCTGTCAAAGTACTGCAAAATATTGTGTCTCATCTGTTATTTTGACAGTAATGGAACTTAAACAACAAGCTACGTAAGAAGAGAGGGATTATGCCTATCTTTGGTCTGTGTTCCATTCTACAGTCCTCTGTTAATTCAGAGTCCATGATTACTGCAAGATGCCATTATCAATTTATGTTTTTTTTTAAAAAAAATGCAGGTCATTGGCAGCAAAAGTGATAGACCAAATTCATTTGGATCTTATGGTAATTTAGCTGGTTCCCAAGAAGGAGCCTATGGAAGTCATTCATCTCAAGAAATTTCACACATGCACATACAGAGAAGGGACTGAGAAGAAAAGTAGGTTTTGGGTTTTTTTTTAAAGTAGATTGTAATATAATAGCCATTTCCCTATTCAGATTACCAGTAAAATGACTGTACATATATCCAAAGTACTGTATTTATTTTCATGCAAGATTGGCATATTTTTGGCAGACTGCCATATGCGAAGTTCAATTTCACTCCAAAATTCAAATCTCACCAGGCTCAAGGTTGACTCAGCCTTCCATCCTTCTGAGGTAGGTGAAATGAGGACCCGGTTTGTGGGGGCAATAAGCTGACTTTGTATAAAATAGAACACCGCTTAGGGGAGGCCAAAAAGCCCTACTAAGCAGGTATATACAAAAGTATGAAGGCTATTTCTTTCTTCTTTTTTTAAATACTCAAGTGCTTTATTTTGTGGGGAAAGTAAAAAGTAGATGAAAATACATTATCTGGTGATGCAAATTTTTCCACACAGAGACGGGAGGAAGAGGAACTGGAACTGCTCCAGGGTGACCCCGGGGTCCGAGTGTCCGAGGGCCCCGAACTTCAGATGGCGCATTTGGGCTCAGGGCTACCAACTCTGCCACTGAAGGGGGGACGGGGGATGGATGGACCATGGAAGAGCCTCCCTGCCTTCTCTGTGGGGCAGCCGTTTGGCTCAGTCTCACTTCTCCTGTCTGCCCCAAGCAGGAACCGGGGGAGGCTTGGAGCCAAGAAAGGCAGGGCCCCGGAGCGAATCCTCCACATCCCGTCCACAGAAAGAACCGGACCTTGTCCAGCTTCCCTTCGGCCCGAATCCTTCCGCAGAGCCTCTCCTTCAGTTATTGTTCAAGTCAGTTTTGGTCACGCAGCCACCACCGCAGCACAGCAGCCCTCCCTTCCCCCGGCCTGGGGGGAGAGGGGGGATGGGGATATCAGTATGAAAGCTAAAAACTGAGGGGAGAGAGGGGGGTCTCAAGAACCTCAGCCCCTCCTGCCCATTTGTTTCACCTCCATGATTTCAAGGGGGGAACCCGTGGCCAAAGGAGGCCAGCCACCACTCCCCCAGCAGGGAGCAATTCCCATGGAAAGGGAGGGGGCCCCGCCTCCATCACCCTGGAGATTAAATGCCCCCCCTCCCTAGTGGGCAGCAGCACCAGTGGTGGCCTCCAACATCCTTTGGAAAGTGGCATCTGGGAAGCCGGGGGCTGCAATACTTCCCAGCGGGCAGGTGGGAGGGGGGGGCTGGGGGTGGAAGAGTCCTTTCCCGGGTGGCTCCTTCTCTTCTTCAGTGCTCAAGGATGGCACAGCCATGAAGGCTATTTCTTAATGCATTGTAAGCCACCCTGAGTCTCCAGAGAAGGGCGGTATATAGATCAAACTAATAAATAAAGAATAGATAAATGAAACAAGCCTAGTGAGCAAAAATTGAGGAAAAATGACTGCAACCGATTTTTTTTTAAAAAAAGGCAAATATTCTACTGTACATTGTCATTTATTAAGAGGGAGGATTCCTGTCCTTCTCAGAGCAATATTGTTGTCACCAAATGGAAGAGCATTCCATTAATTCTCCGCTGCGGGTGCCATTTGTTTTCTTAGGTCTGACTGTGACATTGAATTGTTGAATATTGTTATGCTTTCTTTTGAGAGATTAATGGAAATGCTTCCCATGTATAATTCCTGAATTGGTGATTTCAAGGCAAACAAAATGACATGCACACCTGCAATAGAACTGTGCTTGGCATATGCTAATGGAGGAAGTGGTATTTTAAACGCACACATTAAGCTTCAGAATGACTACAGCTTTATAAGCATATTCAAATGAACACATTTTCAAGCCTCTTCAAATGTCTGCAGTAAAGCACCTGGGCATGTGATATACTCATGCTGCAAGTGACTAATAGAAACTTCAGATTATCCAATCTTAAGATTTAGTGTGCTTTAAGGGGATCAAATCTTGGTTAACTCTCTGCTGTGGTCGCGTGGTATGCTTAACCAGCCCAGTTAGAAACCTAACAGCTGCAGTTTTGTTGTGCAATTCCAGAGAAAAGGATTAATTCGTGATAAACCAGGTTAACCATGTTTTTAAGTCATTCATGCCGGCCCAGAATCAATAATGCAGACGGAGATGGAGCAAGTAATTTCAAACATGTTGACCTTCCTGTAGGAATGCAAGGCAGATACATCCAGAGAAAATTATCTCCCATAGTGTTAAATTTGTGCAGATTATCACACTTCATGTACCTAACTTGTTTTTGTTAACATGTTTTTTGCTTTTCACTTCCTTCCTTCAAGCCAAACTGGGTTCCCCCCCCCCCTCTCTCTCGTGTTTTCTACAGTTTCGGGCTAAATAAATGAAAGCTTCAGAATTTTATTTGGTGGTCATAAAAGCAGAGAAACTGGTCACAAAGGCAGAGAACCACGTGGCTGGATGACAGAAAGCAGTCCTACATTGGGCCAGTTATTGCCCAGCAGAGGATCAAATCAGAGGTGGTATTCAGCTGGTTCAAACTGGTAGCGGTAATTTGAATTGGTTCTCTGAACCTCTATCCACACCCGCCCGCCATTGCCTGCCGGTGCTGCTCGTGGCCAGACCTGGCCAGGAGGATGGCCTGCTACACCGGAGGGACGGCATCAGAGCAGAGCTGCTCAGAAGGCAGCCTCCATAGTCTTTAAGGTACTTCAACGGAGAGGGGAGAGTGGACCATGAAGGGACAGCGTGCAGGAGCTGCCTTCTGAGCAGCTCCACTGCTCCATTTGGCAGAAAAGTTTGGCTTCTCTCTGCCGCAGCATTCAACGTGGCTGCTTCTCGCCTCCTTCTCGGCCTTATATACACAGAGCAAACATGAGAAGGAGGCGAGAAGCAGCCACGTTGAATGCTAGAAGTCTTGGCCAAACTTTTCTGTCAGTTCTGTGGGCGTGGCTTAATGGGCATGGCTTGGTGGCGTGGTGCCACCTCACCTTGTTGTGAGTGATGTTGAGTTGGCCACACCCACTCAGTCACATGACCCTCACCACCAAGCTAACACCCACAGAACCAGTAGTGGAAAAATTTGAAGCCCACCACTGGATCAAATCACCAAAGGCCTCTTCTCTATATAAACACAGAGTGTTTGCATAGGAAAGCTTTTTTTTCTGTTTTCCCATGGACAACATCATTTTCTCGACGGATCTCCCTGATCTGGCTTGAGTCTATCGTAGCAGCAATCTAGCACTGAGTTAGAAGCTCTGATGTGAAGACATATCCTCAATAAAACATAACCAGGCTATCTGAGAGTCAAAGAAAGGAGGCTACCAATGAAATATTCCTGTCTTCCCTAGTGTCAGTTTCCATTCAATGACTTTGACACATCCCAAGTGCATTTAGACTGTTCAATGGCTTTCCCCATCAAGTTTTCTTCCCCACTCGTTCTCTTTTTCTTTTCATGCTGTGAAGTTTATCCAAGGTTCGCACGCTTGCTTTCAGAAGCAATCCTTTGCTTCCGTTTGTCTTTAGTGTTATTGTGACACTATAAACAAAATAAAACAAAATAAAAGGAGAAAAGTGTCTTTCTCCTTTTATTCAAACAGCATCCCTGTTTACTGGTGCCTTCGCTGCTAAATGTGCCCTACAGCAACTGTGCAACTTGGAATTTTTCCCCTGCAAAAAAAATATACTTGAGCTGATGCTGCAGGAGAAAGGTAAACATCCTGAAGACAACAAATGGACAAGTGGACCTCTTTTTTTTTTTGTGCTTCTTTTGTTCTTCTTGTAGAACTTCATGGTGGCATTCAGCCATCTCTTGATGGTTGTGCAGTGGTTAGAGGTGGCACAGTGGTTAGAGTGCAGTACTGCAGGCTGCAGTTCAGCAGTTCAAATCTCACCGGCTCAAGGTTGACTCAGCCTTCCATCCTTCCAAGGTGGGTAAAATGTAGGGCTTGTAGGGTGGCAAGATGCTGACTCTGTAAACTGCTTAGAGCGGGCTGTAAAAGCGGTATACAAGTCTTAGTGCTATTGCTATCTCTTGTGGAGTCTGCCCACTGCAACAACCTCTCCCAGAATTTCAAATTGGCCCCAGACCTGATTTCCTTTAAATGAGCCTTGAAGACCCAGCTCTTCATTTAGGCCAGGGGTGTCCAAACTTTTTGCAAGATTTGGTGAGGTGAAAATGTGTGGAGGCTGACCATTCAGCCTGACAATTTCCACTTGTCCTGGAAGCAGCGGCCCTCGCTGTCAACTTCCCTTTTTTTTAGTTACAGTCGCCATTTTAGAGCATTTAAGACAAGGGTCACATGGTGAGAGTGCTGACTCAGGTCTACTACCATCTTCTGGTGAAAAATATGGCTGAGATGCTCTGCAGAGCAGGGTGGCTGTGGAGCAGAGGCATCAGGGGACAGCTGCAGGAACTGCTGTGCGGTGAAGGGAAATATGCCAGCGAGCGGGGATGAGTGACAGGCTGAGCCGGCGGGGAGAAGGGGCTGCGGTTCGCGCAAAATTTGAACACAGGCCACAATCATGGTTGACTCAGCCTTCCATCCTTTCAAAGGTAGGTAAAATGAGGACCCGGTTTGTGGGGGCAATAAGCTGACTTTGTATAAAATATACAGAAGTATGAAGGCTATTGCTTAACGCATTGTAAGCCACCCTGAGTCTCCGGAGAACAGTGGCATATAAATAAATAATTTTAAAAAATTGGCCCCCGGGCCAAACTTTGAACATGCCTGATTTAGGCTTTGAACTAAAGTTGTTATGGGGAGGTCCTTTTGTGAAGATTTCTTGTCTGTTCAACTTATCTTCCGATTCTGTTGATTTGGTTATCAATTTGTAGGCCAGTCATAGCCATCAAAGAGTATACATACAATCCTCACAAACCCACCAGTTAGGAAATTATATATATATATATAAATAGATTGTATTCCTAAATGGGGTAAATCACGGTTGACTCATTTCGACAAATTGTATTATTATTGGTTTGCTTTGTACATTATGGTAAGCTATGGATTACTAAATGAATAGTTTCCATTGAGATAATGTATTAAAGTATAAAATATAGCCTCATGCAATACCCTCATAAAATGCCTCTATTTTTATAGTTTAGCATAGCATATAAGCCTATTCACAAAAACTTTGGTGAATTTACTCCAGAATTCAGCTTTTTTAAATAGAAAGAAAGAAAAAAGAAGGAGGAGGAGGAGGAGGAGGAATTAGCCTTTTCTCCTTCATTTCTTCCAGGACTTGAAAACATGCAGTGATAATAGAGCTATGAAACCATAGCAACTCCTAGTAAACCACATGTGGCTAACCAATAAATGAAGCATCTAGACGTACAAAAATTCATTAAGAAGGGGAAACGCACTGGGTATCATACACAATCCTTCATTCGTCTGCTCATTTTCTGTATCTCACCTTCCAATCAAATGTTGCCGGAGAAGTGGAAATAAGAAGTGGAAATCATTCTATTGGGTTGCAGAAGATTTCACCGACAATCAGTGTAATATATATGGCAAAGGTGTATGTTTCCGTTGTATGATAAAGTTTCAGATTTGAATGACAAACAAATGGGAATGTGAACGTTAGAACAAACTTAGCAAAACAGAAATTTATCTGGGCAGAACAACAGAGAGAGGGGGCAGGAAAGAACCCAGCGAGAAAATTCAAATTGCAGATCTCTAAAAACATTCTACCTATAACTCATCATTAGGTATAATTAAGGTTGAATTCCTGGGTAAAATGGGCACTGCATTGGCTAATTTTTATCCAAGGATCTCATGCTGCCTATTATAATACAATGCAATTAGGATTCTGATTTGTTGAGGTTCAGTATTTCCAGATATCAAGGGAAACCTTTAGATATTGCTCCAGGGGTTATACCAATTCACAATTAGTATAACAACTGATTTCTTTGTCCATAAATGTTTAGCTTCATTTTGCAAGTCCCAGGATTTCATAATTATTTCCAATTGTTTTTCCTCAATCCTAGTATCACTCAGTATAGGAGCATCAATGAACCAAACTTTTTCCTTTCTTTTCAATAATTGTTATAGCAGGCATGTTATGAACAGGATGGCTGTCTGTTTGGATCCAATACTTCATTCATTAGTAGAAGAAGAAAACTTTATGGATTAAACCAATTGATCATATCAAATATAAAAATGGATGCAAAAATGGATGCAAATACATACAAAGAAAACAAAGCTTCATAATAAATAATCACCCCTACAGTTACCCCAATCTGATCTAGGTATTCTCTCCTCATCATTCTGTCCTCACAATTACTATTATGCCTTCGTTGACTTCTGATAATCTAAAATACTGATAAATACAACACATCTTGCTCCGGTTTTTAACCAATTGGACACAATTTATTCAACTGAATAATCATTTTCTAAATGTTGCAAACATAGCATCTGTGTTTGTTGAAAGAAGGCTTGAGGAAAAAATAATTTCTATTAACAACAACAAAAACTTAAAGCCTGAAAAAGGAAGAGGAATATTCCGTATTTCTCAGAGTATAAAACGGTCCGGACTATAAGACGCACCTACCTTTTTTGATGAGGAAAACAAGAAAAAGAAATCTGCCTCTGCCCCTGCCTCCCAGCAGTTTTGCCTCATTGCAGCAAACAGCCTGCTTTACTTTCATTTTCATTCTCAGCATAGCTTGATCAGCACAAGAAGAAAAAAAAAATCTGCTCCCAGCAATTTACCTCCTTGCAGCAAGCAGCAGAGGCCTGCGCAAAACAGCTGAGAGTAAAACAGCTGAAAGTCGGGAGGCCGATCCAATCAAGTTGTGCTAATTAGGTTGTGCTGAATCTGAAAGGAGTTGTTTCTTCTTGCTGCTTGCTGCAAGGAGGTAAACTGCTGGGAGGCAGAGGCCAAGGGGTGGGGTCCAGTGGCTGGGCGGGGCTACATTCAGTGTATAAGATGCACCCAAATTTTCACCCCCCTTTAGTGGGGGGGGTGCATCTTATACTGCAAAAAATACAGTAAATGATAATTGTTTTAAATTAGGAAGAGGGCACAATTTTTGCTAAGCCCAACATACACACATTTGAAAAATCATTATGCAGCAAGTAAGGGACAGTGTACCCTTTGGAGTTGTTATGCTGAACTAAAGGGGAGGATTACATCTGCAAAGCCCATTTAATGCTAAATTGTTTACTCAAAGCCTTCCACTGATCTTTATCGATCTCTTTCATATTTGAAAATATAGGGACGATCTATACAGATTCATAAATCAACATTCTCAGCACTGACTGTTCTTCAGTTCTGTGACTTTCCAAATCTATCAATAGCATTTCATTAACCATCATCACTTCCAGTAGAAATTTCCAGGCGCCGTCAGGGTGATATACTAAACCTCAGAGTAGAATTAGAATCCAACACCTTTGGAGTGCATCAAACAGGGAAAGGCCAAATTTCCTAGCACTAAGTTCAGGAGACAATCTAATTCACGCTTCTTAGAACCCCCTGCACTAAATTTAATTGCAGCCATTCCATTATGTTGGATTTCATTTTTCATTTCTGAGTTTGGAGGTCTGTCCTCCTCTAGTCCCTCTGAATATGGCAGGGGTGTCAAACTCACAGCCTGGGGGCCAGATCTGGCCCATCAGGTGCTTAGATCTGGGCTGCGGGGCCACCCTGGAAACAGTGAAGGACCGGACCACAGTGCCTCTGCCAGCAAAAATGGAGCTCGGGAGGGCTCCATTTTCCCAAGCTCCATTTTCCAAGCTCCATTTTCACTGGCAGAGGGTTGCAGGAGGCCGTCACCGCCGAAAATGGAGCTCAGGAGCCTGCTTTTCCTGGCAGAGCACTTGGGGCCACCACAGGTGCCGCCGACATGAGTGTCATCAAGATGGCCATGCCCACCCTGGCCACACCCACTCTGGCCCCCCAAGGTCAAACACAACCCTGATGCGCCCCTCAATGAAATCGAGTTTGACACCCCAGGATTATGGGAGCCTACAGTTCTAAAGTTCATAATGAGGAAGCATTCTACAGCTATCAACAAATTCTGAGCAACCTCAGTCCTTTTTAATGACGTTCCCTATTTTAAATTGGTTTTACAAGAAATGAGCCGATTTTCATCATTTCTCTGTTGCCCGTACTGTTCTGAATCATACTGTAAAATGTATCATACTGTAAAATGTATCACACTGTAAAATGTATCATACTGTAAAATGTGACTCCCCTCCTGCATGAGCTGCACTGGCTCCCGGGTGCAGTGGTCTTCCGGGTGTGATTCAAGGTGTTGATTAACATCTTTAAAGCGCTCCATGGCTTAGGACCTGGGTACTTGCAAGACCACCTTCTCCTACCATTAGCCTCCCACCGGCCAGTACGCTCCCATAGAGAGGGGCTCCTCGGGGTGCCGTCGGTCAGACAGTGTCAACTGGTGACCCCCAGGGGGAGAGCCTTCTCTGTGGGGGCACCTGCCCTCTGGAACGAGCTGCC
>JANHZT010001657.1:122966-133249 GCA_032468215.1 Stegonotus admiraltiensis | reverse complement strand
AGGGCGGCTTACAATGTGTTAAGCAATAGCCTTCATACTTTTGTATATACCTGCTTAGTAGGGCTTTCGGCCCCCCTAAGTGGTGTTCTTTTTACACAAAGTCAGCTTATTGCCCCCACAGTCCAGGTCCTCATTTCACCTACCTCTAAAGGATGGAAGGCTGAGTCAACCTTGAGCCTGGTGAGATTTGAACTTGCAGTAATCGCAGGCAGCTGGCTTTACTTTAATAGCATTTTAGCCACTGCACCACCAAGACTTCTATTTTTTTTTAAAAATACACTGTGCTGATATTGCTGAGACATCTCATGTTCTCTTTTTTCATAATGTTACAAGACCATAGGAATCTCATTGAAGTTTCCTGCGTCTGGAAAAGAAAGACCCATTACTGGTAGTGGTAATACAGTCATTTGTCACTATATAAGTTCACACAGCTTATGCATTTCTCTCCTGGCTTTATGTCAGAGCTTTGGTTGGAAATAAAGAAAAAAGGAATTGGATTCATTTATGGAGTCTCATGGCTCAGTTAACCCCTTTAATTGGTTCCTAGGAGCTATCATTGGAGCCTGTCTATTCAGCCACAAAATAATGAATGTTTTGCGTTTTGTACTCAAGTAGGGTGCCAGTGGTGTAAGGCAAAACTTTTTAAGGAAGTCTTCTTATGTCTTTCGCTTAGCTAGAGAAAACTTATTTTTGCAGTGGCAAGAATATTACAATTGTTGGAGGAATTGTTGTTTCATATTGTGCATTCATTCTTATGCACAGCTGTAGGTTGCTCTTGTATGAGGAACACTTCTCCAGTTGTATTTTGGATGTAAGAAGAAAATTGGTTATAAATAAAAAAGAAAGAAAGAAAGAAAGAAAGAAAGAAAGAATAAAAAAAATCTGATAGTGATAGAAGAGAATGGATTGGATAGAAAAAAGAGAAAGAGACATATGCCATTTGTCTATACCCATCATTGGAAATTAGTATTATAAAGAGGGATAAAGATTTTTTTTTACTTAGTTGGAAGCTCCTGGCCTGTTTTTCTCTCTCTGGAGAAAGGAGTTAGATGAATATTAACTCAAAGTTTAAGTGCCCTCTAAGACCAAAATTAAACTTGTTTAATTGACATCTTAAGTGCTTTGGATGGATGGATGGATGGATGGATGGATGGATGGATGATTTAAGCATGCCATTCTGATTTTTGGTGTGATCCAAAGATGCTTAGGAGACATACAACATAGCGCTTTGATGTTCACATGTGGTCTTTGGGTCAAGGATTACCCTTCCCAGTATAAAAGATTATGAGACTTAGTAGAAGGAAGGAATCTTTCATTTATTAAATTTATATAGACAACCATCTCAAGTACATGACTCTGGACAGCTAAGAAAAATGAAATAAAAACAATAAACAAAATTATAAATAACAGAAATAGTAGCTAAAGGACCACAATATCACTAACAATCATTGCAGACAATACAGTCCGTTAATGACTCACACACAACATCAGGATCCCAGATTTGATGGAAAAAATGGGTCTTTAAAGACTTCATATCTGAAGCTTTACCACTTGAACCAATCTATAAATATAAAGCATGCTTTCAAAACAGAGATGATGATTTTATAAATGAGGATAATTTCATGTCATAAAGAGCTTAGTGATACCTTAATTCTTTTAGATGGAGTGTCTCAGTGAGGAAAAGTAAAAGTTTATGAGACAAGTGAATGTCTCATAAACATTAAAAGGGCTTATAGGAAACACAGAGCTCAGTCTTTCTGAATGGGGCAGCATTAAGCATCAAGTTCCTTGAGAAAATTACTTTAATGTACCCTGTTTCCCCAAAAATAAGACATCCCCTGATAATAAGCCCAATAGGGCTTTTGAGCACATATGCTAAAATAAGCCTTCCCCCGAAAACAAGCCCTACCAGAAAATATTTAAATACAGAGCTGGAAATCAGGTAAGATGGCAAAAATAGCCCCAACTTGCTCCAGGTGCCCCAAAATAATAAGACCTCCCCAAAAATAAGGCCAAGCACTTATTTCAGGGTTCAAAATAATATAAGACAGGATCTTATATTTCGGGGAAACACGGTATTTCTTAGTAGACTGAGCATTGCAGGTACAGAGATTTGTTCTTTCTAGGAATGAGAGAAGAGAGAGAATACAAAAGAATTCCTCTTACTTTGTTTAAGTGTGGAGAGATAAATCTCTTGAGTTCAGTTGCTTTTCTGTTAGGAGGATCTTGCTATTTGATTTTAGTACAATGATATTTTAAAACCTTTGTCTGAGATATTCTAGCCACATGAATTGATTTTGCACTGGAAAGGAAAGCTTTCTAATGAACTGGTTCAGATTTGGGTCATGTTTATGAACACTTTTGTTTGAGAATTGGTCAATAAAGATGTGTCACAAATATTGTTACTAACACTTTATGTTTAATGTTAGAAAGAACAAAAAACTTTTGACCTTTCAGTTCATACACTTTTGACTGAAAAAAATGTATTGACTTATTAATTAATCCCCGACTTTATTTGGTTTAGAAAACCTGTTTGCCATATAATTGTTAATAGGTGTAAAAAAAATAGTAGCTTCTTACATATTTCTATAAGCACATGTAAACATTTTCCATTACAAAAAAAGTACTCCTGTCTAGAATGAATTCTTTGAATGGTTGCATATAAGTAAAAAAGAAAAAAAGCCACCATTGCTACACCTGTGAGAGATCCTGTTATAATTTTGCTCTTGAGTATTGAAATCTTGGTTGAATTTATGTAATTTCTTAAATACTCTTCATGTCTTTGTTCCACAAACAATTGTAGTAATATACAAAATGTTCTCCAGTCTACCTCACAGCATGCCTTAGAGATTAATTAGCCAATGTTAATATGGTACTTAGAAAATATGAAGTACTGCATCATTATTAACATAGAAATCAAAGATATTGCCATGTTGCTTAGCTATATTTAAGTTACATACTATAATCAGAAAGGATTTATAGGTTAAAAAGGAAGTTACTTACTTCAGTAGAAGGGATTTCTGTAAAACTTTCAATGAAGAATTTTCTGTGAAATTAAAAATAGCTTTCAGATAGTAAATTTGAAGAAACAATTGTCAATATTCGTAAGATCCAAAATCTAGTTTCACATATGAAATAATATTTTATTTCTCAACAATTGGTCAGCTCTAAGGGATCTTTTTGACTTTGTGGCTCCTGTAAACTTATCCCTGGTGTGCTATTTCTGAGGCTACCAAAGATGACCATGTCTGGTATCTCCTAGACAAACATGGCTTGTAGACACTAAATGCCAAACCTAGCTAGACTCTAAAAATAAGTAAAGCAATTCTTCATTCTTTTCTAAAGTGGCTTGGACAGCATTCTCTCAAGCATCTTCCTCCTCTTTCCATTCCACACCTCCTCCTACTCTCACACTCTGGCAGTCCTGTTCTCTGCCTCTTCTCCTTCATGTCCCCATCATTTTCTGCTTTTTCATTCTCCCTCTTTCTGGTGCTCAGGCATTATACTTATCATCATAACAGGCCACCTCTTCTGTAGCCTTCCAGTTCAGGATGAAGCTCCCCTTCTTCTTGTTCTTGCATTTTAAGTCATGCTTTTCCTATTGTAGGATTCAGCCTTTCTTCTCCCTGTTTGGGAGAGACCCAAATATAATCTCCTTTTATTGTCTCTAGGCCAGGATTCTTCAGCCCCAGCTACCTGTCCAGCACAGGTACCAAACTTCTTACAACCATTGTTGCTGTTGTTACAATTTCTAAAGAGGAGGTTTCAGGAGAAATACAGTTGATACTATGAATCTGCATTTATGAGTGCTTATCTAGATTCTGTTTGTGTGCATGCATATGAATGTTTATATATCTACAGTATATGTATCAGTGGTGAAATCCAAATTCTTTTATTACCGGTTCTCTGGGCATGGCTTGGTGGGCATGGTGTGGCTTGGTGGACGTGGCAGGGGAAGGATACTGCAAAATCTCCATTCCCTCCCCAGTCTTGGGGGAAGGATATTGCAAAATCTCCATTTCCACCCCACTCTGGGACCAGCCAGAGGTGGCATTTGCAGGTCCTCTGAACTACTCAAAATTTCTGCTACCAGTTCTCCAGAACCTGTCAGAACCTGCTGGATTTCACCCCTGATATGTATGTATGTATGTATGTATGTATGTATGTATGTATGTATGTATACATGTATGTATGTATGTGTTAGAAATTGATTGGGAAATTAAGATTCAAGCTCCTACTTCTTGGGATTCCTTCAAGTTCCTATGCTTTGGGCCTAACCTACCCCACAGTATAGTGGTGCGGTTAAAATAAAGGCGACTCGGCCCCATGTCAGCTACCTATATTTTAGAGAAAATATGTGCATGTAAATGCATAAATAAATATATGATTCCAGAACACATGAAATAAAACACAAAAAAAGTCATATTCCAGTTCAGTCCTGCTGTTGGCTATTGATATTTTATATGTAATTTCTTATCCAAATAACTTCTCAGTTGGTTAAAGTAAAGTGTTGGGATTTGGTTGTATGACTGCTGAACCCTTTGTGACTGTACATAATAATTTGCCTCTTAAATACATTTCAGGCACATCTTTAGTTGGCTGACAACTTTAAATTTCAGATTCTTGAATCTGTATAAATGATAAGTACAACAACAGCAAAGCTTTATTATAATCATAGGCCAGATAGAATACACACACCTAAAATTTCTGAGAAGACTAAAAAGACGTCATAAAATACAATAAAATTTTAGCAATATAATTAATATGGTAATAATAACATAAATACCAGTGGCAATTGCCAAGAGCAGCACTAATTTTCAGTTATTGTTGGGACGAATATAATAGTGGCATAAAATTAGGAAACCGAAACATCAAGAATTCTGGTCAGATAGCTGTAAAGATAAGCACTGTATTTTCTACTACAGAAGTTCTTTAAAATGGGATAGATGAAGGTCTTCCAAGACTCCCTGTTAACAGAGCAAGGAAGGAGCATGTGGCTTAGGGACTCCTGAACAACATCAGCTCTTCACCTCTGACTAAATCTTGCACTCTACAGAGCAATATAATTGTGAAGTGGTCTGCTTCATACAGAATTGAGAGGGGGAAAAAAATGCTGCGGTGCAACATTAAAACTTCATAAATGCTAAAGAAAACCAAAAGGGTCACAATTCTATCTTTAGATTATTTGCTCAGTAGGTTTCAGAAAGCATTCTTTATTTACACAAGGACATTTAGGAACTCCTAATGTGTTTTGTAAGTGGAATTATTCATTGCCCTATCAAAGGTCAGCCTTTTACTGTCTATCACTGAATGGTATCTATTGCAAGTACACTGTCGCTCCAAACATTGTTTATGTAGAATAAATCCAGAACAATGCTTGTAAATATAAATTATTATTACTGTCTGCATCTACTTAATTGGAACATGTGATAGCAAGAAAGTTGTTTCTATCTCCTATCCCCTGGGAAACTGATTTATCTTAATGCTACCAGTGGCTGATTATTTGAAGAAGAAAAAAAAACATTAGCATAAAAACCTGTTTAATGGGTGTGCATCTAGCTAGTGCCAATTAGTTAAATGCCACATAGCCAGGTGTTTGTTGGCGTAAAATTGTGACTTCTGGACACATGGAAAGAAACCAACTCAAACGTACATTAGATTCTTTTTTAATGAACAGTTCAGCTGCCTCACTCAAGAAAGAAGAGCTTTTAATGGGAGAGTCAATTTTCATTAAAGATGGACAATAATGTGCTTCAAAAATGTTACACAATGTATTTCACGCCTGGTCAGAAATGGAGGTTGTAATCACCATTGTATTTAGAGTGATTCCCTTCCCTGTTGTTGGTTATTTTTGCCTTAAAATCTTTGTTCTCTCTCTCTCTCTCTCTCTCCCCACCTCCATCTCTCTCTCTCTGTCTCTCTCTCCCCCCTCTCTCAGAGATATAGACTTCTCCATGTGATCAATTGAAATGGGTGTTATATATTGAGAGACTCTCAAACTTGTTCCCATCTGATATGTGTGTGGTGGAGAGAAACATTCTCTCCTTTATGTTTGGAGATAGATCCATAAATTATCTATTCACAAAAATGGCTTCCTGCCTGCATATCACCTTGTCAGAATCTTATGTGTTCTGCTCAGAATCATCCAGTGAATAAAGTTTTCACTACCAAACCAGAGGTGGGTTTCAGCAGGTTCTAACCAGTTCTGGAGAACCGGTAGCAGAAATTTTGAGTAGTTCGGAGAACTGGTAAATACCACCTCTGACTGGCCCTGCCCCCATCTATTCTCTGCCTCCTGAGTCCCAGATGATTGGGAGGAAACCGGAATTTTAAAATAACCTTCCCCTGGATTGGGGAGGGAATGGAGATTTTACAGTATCCTTCCCCTGCCATGCCCACCAAGCCACACCGACCAAGCCACACCCATAGAACCGGTAGTAAAATTTTTTGAAACCCACCATTGTACCAAGCCAACAATTTTAGCAATGGTAGGTTAGAAAGAAAACGCATAGGAAATACCTTGGCATTTAGCATAAAGATTATACAATGAGCTATCATATGTAAGTAGTTTTGGGATATGTCCGTTCAAGCTCATGCTTGACATATCCGTTCACAAGTCCAGATTTTTGGACATTCTTTCGATTATTAGATTTTCCTGGGTTTTTTGTTGCTATTCATCCTAACGCTGTACCTTTAAAATGCTTACTAATAAACTATAATTAATCTACAAGTCACAGTCTATATATTGCACTGAATTATTCTTGGGATAGTGATTTTTGGTTTTTCGAAAATTACATATGTTAGATTTCTTCTCCCTTCCCAGTCCCTATCATCTAGGATAAAAATGATTTATTTTTTTTCCCAGAGACCTGTTAGGTATAGACATTTATTCCCAGCAATATACTGTATTTCTTAGTACTTACAAAAAATAATAATATATTTTGCTAAACAATTGAGGGTATCAATCAAAACCATAAATTCTGCTCATGGTAAATTTGTTTAGTAATAAACTAAATTTGATAGTAATTTGTAATTACTAACATAGTATTTAACTATGTCAAAAAAGCTTAGTAACATTTGAATCTATGCTCAAGCTATACCAAATTGTGTTCATCAAGAAAGATGGTCCGCATTTTGGAACAAATGGTATTGCAAAAGCAAACACTGTATATTAGAAACTAAAATAAAAGGAATATTCTGTTGATCTTCTATTCTAACATTTTTCAGCCTGCAAAATACTTTGTGTTATCAATGATATTCAGCTACCAAAGTAAATGTTACAATATGGCATTAAAAAGAGGGAAAATCTGATTTATTTCAGTATAAAATGAAACTAGGTAACTATATCTGATGATAGGTAAATGCAATTAGCAAGAAAAGCTAAATTAATGAGTCTTCAAAGCCTGGGGGTCATCTTAATTACATATACTTAGCTATGAGTTGCAGTAAACTGTACTTTGAAAGATTAATATGACAGCAATTGGCACAATTAAGTTGTATGATATTGCTGAGAGTCTGAGGCCTAAATTTATTCCCCCCCCACCCCCGTATATATACCCAGTAGTCTATACTGTATACTTATCGGTGTTGGGATAAGAATATAGGTTTTATTTATTACCTCAGTTTACCCTCTCTTAAAAAAGGGTAAAATCAATTGAATGTCATTTTTAAAAGTATCTTTTAAAAAAGTTTTATTAATAGGGGAACTGGAAAATTAGTTCTAAGTCTAACTGTAGTCAATGATAGAGGATGGAAACAATGGAATCTGTGGTGACTTGAGGATTGTTTTTAATGTTTAAAATATTTGTAGTCAGAACCTGCAAAACCATGAAACACTATATTTTGCTCTGAAGTCTTGTGAACTTGGAACAAAAGAGATCAGATTTTGGGACAAAACATGAGCTATTCTGCTACATCTTGAGACATTTGAAATGATCAATCTGAACTTCCAGCTTTTCAAGTCTGTAATGTTTTTTATACTGCTACTAGCTACTGTGAAAGCAAAGTAGACAGCTGTGTTGCATTTATATTTGATTCTTAGATAAATTAGTGATCTGAACAACTAATTATACAAGTATTAGTCATTTTGAAAATAAAACAACCCTATTTCCTCTTATGTTAGAGAGACAGGATTTAAATTGTTGTTACGTGTTTACAAAGACAATGAGAACATAAGTTAAATGTAATTTAAAAATTACATCCATGTTCCAGACAAAATCCATGTTTAATTTCATTTAATTGATAGGCATGACACATGCTTAAATTTCCTTAAAACGTGCTCAGTAACCATAGATTTATTCAGTGTCTTGTAAATTGCATCCCTTTGTTGCATTGTTTGGCAATGCAGTTTTTTCAGTCACGATTTTTTTGAAATCAGAGTGTCTTATTAAGTACTTGATTATTATTTTTTTAGTTGCTTATGGTTTGAATGTCAGGTGCCTATATTGATTTACATGTGAGATCAAGAAAAAAAATGTTGTTGGATAAAGAAGCAGGAAGTAAAGCAGTATCAGGAGAGAAGTTTATTTGTCAGAATTCTAGCTATCTGGTTTATTAGACTTTTGCTTGTACTTAATTGCTCCACTGGGAATATTACTCAGTAACAGCTACACAGCTAGTTCTGTCCTTAGATTTAGCAAAGGAACTTTTTACATAAGTTATCTACTAGTGGAAAAGCATTACACCTATACGCTTCCTGCTGCTTCTGTTCGGCTACCTCCTGCTAGGATAAATAACATTGTTCAGAACTGCTTGACAGTCAGATTATTCTAACATTTATCTTTCCTCACTAGCCACAAACAAATTAGAATGCTTCATTTGTTGCTTTCTAATGTCATACACATTATTTTGGGAGAAAAATACCCCTATCCTTTATTGTACATTTGAAAATGGAAATACTAGATTAACTGTAACCCAGTAAAATTTGCAATGAATCCATGCCATAAATTCATAAGACTTAATATGGCATAAATGTCATTTCGTGGATAATACTTGTATCTGCTTTGAGTTAAAAGCCAGATGTTTATAATTTAATGAGGTGGCAGAGGTGACAACTTGGAAAATTACCTAGGAAATGTTTGAGTCTCTGGATCTTAAGCAAGTACATAGCAAACTTAGTAATGTTCACTCCACCACATATGGATTATGTAGGACTCTGCCCTATTGAGTAAAGTGGCCAGAGAGGAGACTTGCAAGACTTGCAAGATCAATGTCAGCTTTGCAAAATAGTCTAGACAAGAAGCACACCCAGAGCTGAACTAACTCTAATTTATTGTAAGATGACATTAACAGAACTTTTGAAAGTCTGAAAGTACATCCACCCCTGCCCCCATTGCCATTAGAGCCCACAAAACTAGAGACAGTCCTTCTGAGATGTTTGTCGTGCTCAAATTCCTGCTGCAGGCTCAGCTGCTGTTGCTCTGACCATTGCTCTATCTGCAGCACTTCCTTCTGTCTCAAATTCAAACTCATTCCCATGTACCATTACACCATGAAACTGCCTTTACAGATATTAAAAAAAAAAATTCAAAACCTTTATTGTCAGAGTACAACGTGTACAATGAGATTGGCTGAGCCTCCCTTAGTGCACCCCTCCAACCCAATACAACTCACAGTGAAAGACAGTAAAAGAAAAGAAAAATCCCTAACCCAGTGAATCCTACTAACAAACACACAATCCTACTACACCATGTGAACTTATTGCACATCACGCCAGCCCCGTGAGTCAATCGTACTATGTTGTTGTGAAGTTATTTTCCATTCAGAAGCCTGGCAGCCTATGGATAAAAACTGTTCTTCAGCCTATTTGTGCGGCTGCCTATGCTTCTATATCTGTTGTAGTCCACCAGCAGCCTGCGGAGCTGGCAGCAGTGTCGGACAGTGAGGATGCTGGGGAGGAACATGGGCCAGTCCTGGAGTCTGGGGAAGGCCCGGATGAGGGCTCTGCATTGGAGGCAGAGATAGGGCCAGGGCCATCTGGGAATGATGCGTGGACTCCGGATCCCCCAGAGTCGGACAGCAGAGAGGCAGAGGAACAGGAGGAGCCTGTTCCTAGTGCACGCATGCGCAGAGCTGACAGAAGGCAAGAACAGCTAAAGCAAAAGGGATGACTTGGGAGTAAGGCCAGGAGATGATTGGCCCCTCCCATTAGGCTTAAAAGAGAAACAAAGGCACTTGGGCCTTTTTGAAGGAAAGCAACATTGCTAACTGTTTCCAGTCGGCATCTCTTGTTTGTTTCTGAACTTTGTGGGGCTTTGCCAAGTAAGGCCTTTGGCAGGGTGTCA
>JANHZT010001657.1:81522-93231 GCA_032468215.1 Stegonotus admiraltiensis | reverse complement strand
TGTATATGTATATGTATATGTATATGTATGTATGTATTTTTCTTCAGCCGGCTATTTTCCTACATAAACCAAGTTTCTCAAATTGCAGCCAGAGCTTAGTGAAATCACATCCACTATCCTAGGCTTCTTCAGACAGCAAGCATGCATTTTGCTGCCTATTGGGAGTTTATATATGTATAAACCATTGTAACTTCAAGCAGCCACTAAAAGAGGCAGTTGATAAGTGAGGATTATGTGAATAACACTGACTTCAGGGTTCATCTGAATCCATATTTTTCAGACCAGAAAACAAACTAAATTCACACTGCTGAATGCAGCATCATGACCTGTTAAAAGATTATCAGCACTTATTCTACTGCTTGAAAGTATCCATGTTCTATTTTTATATCTTATAATTCAATCTTACATTAAGTAAAATTTGAAGCTCATAAAATGTAGGCCTTTCAGAAACTGAGGAGTGTACATTGAAAACATTTAGCATGAAAACATTAGGAAAATAATATAGAAAGGCATCAAATTGCTGTACACAGCTATTATATTTTGCACCCATTTGGTTCATCATTCTGCCCAGGGATGATACTTCTCAGCAAAACATTTCCTCCTATTTATTATTTAGTTTATTGGGCACTTTGTTGCTTGTGCTTCTTGGATACAAAATTCAGCAGGGGAAAAAAATGGATTGAAAATGGAGTGCACATCACAAAGCCAAAGGCATTTGCACATGCTGAATTTCTAACTAACAATGGCGCATATCTTGCTCCTGACTTACCTCTTTAATTAGATTCATAAAGCGGGTCCCAAACCTCCATGGTTTGTGGCGATTACACTGTAATGAACTGACAGTCATCTGTGGAAACTGCTGGACAGCAACTGACACCACATGAACAGCATCATACATTAAAGCTGCATCTGTCTGAAATGAGAACACAATCAATGCTGTGAAAATGACCCAGAGAAATTGCATCACAGCTAGGCAAGGAAAAGCAAGGCTATAATGTCCACCTTACCTTATGACAGAAGAAAGTGATAATATAGTTTTCTTATTAAGCGAATACATGATGATTAAATTATGTACTACACGAAGTACATGGTGATACAAATTTCATCTTCCTTTCTTTTTCAGTAAGAAAAAAAATGAGAGAAAGAATCTGATTTGAACTGTGTGAGGGGATAGAAACATTTAAGGCCTTACTCATTCCTCTCAAATTAGGTTTAGGAATGGATTAAATCTGTCAGGTTCAACTTGCTCCCCAAATTGTTTTCTAAACAATATTTCTAAATTTTGTTTAAATTCTTATTTTAGAATAATAAATTGAATGAAATTCTTCTTCAATAGATAGAGCTCTTGCTGGGATGAGACGATGCTTAATTTTAAGGATTTTATGCTACACTTTATATTCAACAGCATTCCCAGCAAAGGCACTTAAAGGAAACTGGAGAGGTGATGCACTGTTTTGTTTGAAGCATCAGATTCATGATACTATACACACACATACACACACACACACACAGAGAGAGAGAGAGAGAGAGAGAGAGTATATATGCATTTAATACTTGGTTTTCCACAGACACTGCATGTTTGTTCTTTGTGCATGTGAGTATAACTTTGTATCCTTTCTCAGAAGAAGCTTCTGTTCATTGACAAAATTAGTGAGCTGTGAAATGAATTAATTAACAATAGGAAGCCTAGAGATTACTGAATTTGTCATCACGCAACACAACCACAGAGTTAACTTCTATAATGTCCTCCATACAAATTAATCCCAACTCACTTTACAATAAAACAAAACATTAAAATTGTAAAACTACCTTTAACTGTTAGAGACCATAAGCTGGTACTAAAAGAGATAATGTGTGTTTAGATGTAAATGGGTCTCCCGAGGTGACATTTCCAAACTAAAAAGGGGAATAATTCTTCTGTTTAAAATGGGTTGTAGAACAACATCATGCAGTGTTTAAAACACCTGGAGTTGCTACTCACATGGTGGATTTGCAAAAACATCAGAGGCCCCAAAATGATTCACTGACTTATATTTCAAAGTGCTTTTAAGACTAATGTGAATCCATTGTGAGAGCCAAGTATCTTTTGAATCCTGACATTACAATGGTGAACATGCTTTATGTAAGTGGAAATTCTAGAAGCAGAATTTTATGCAATTTAAATCACATTCTATGCCATTTAAAAGTTAGGAAACAAGCACAAAGTAATGATAACAAGAAAAGATCCAAATCGTTCTAAAAATCTCTGCATTGGTACTCAGCTTCTTCCACTATCCTACCTTAATGTACTAAGCAGTAAAAAATCTAGACTCCCAACTATTTTGAGATATATGGCCTTAACAAAATTCTGCATCAGTTTGATCTAAATTCTATGGCAATAATGCTCCATTCTTCAACCAAAAATCCCTGTATTATGCAGTATGTCTTGGGAATCAAGTTATATATTGTTCATACTCTATTTTTCACATTTTCACACATACCTATTTTAATGGACTACTTTAATAGATAAGTAGGGAAAGAACATATGGTAGATGCTGCTCCTTCTAGGAACAAGGAAGATTAAAAAATAAAAAAATAATATGGTCATGTACAGGTAGTCCTTAACTTACAACCACAACTGAGTCCAAAATTTCTGATGCTAAGTGAGACAGTTACTAAGTGAACCTTGCTCAATTTTACCAGCTTTCTTGCCACGGTTGTTAAGTGAACCACTACAGTGGTAAGTTAATAACCCAGTTGTTAAGTGATTCTGGCTTTCCCATCAACTTTGCTTGTCAGAAGATCGCAAAAGGTGATCATATGACCACTGCAGTGTCATAAATATGGATCAGTTACCATGAGTCATCTGAATTTTGATCACCTGGCCACAGGGATGCTGCAAATGGTCATAAATCACTCTTTTTAGTGCCATTGTAATTTTGAACAGTCACTAAACGAACTGTTGTAAGTTGAGGACTACATGTATTGCACTGGTGGCAGGAAAGACATCAATTCTTCTCCCCTTTCTTTCCAGATGTTCTTGCTCCAACTATGGATAATTGTTAAATTATGTTCACCAACCCCCAACCCAGGTTCGTATAGCCAATAGCAAAAAAACCTTAGGGAAATGTCTGGATTGATTGATTGATTGATTGATTGATTGATTGATTGATTTTTAAATTTATATACCGCCCTTCTCCCGAGGGACTCAGGGTGGTGTACAGCCAGAATAAAAAACATAAATATAAACATTAAAAACAATCTAAAATACAATATAAATAAATTTGGCTCAAAAGTTAAAATTACAGACAAACAAATTAAAAACAGTTATCTGGACAGATTTCAGGCTGGGTCTGCTGAGAAATGAAATGAAGTTGAAAAGCTTTTATTCTTAAAATAACAGATGGCAGTTAAGGGAGAAGTGGACAAGGGGTGAAGAATACTTTATCAGAGTATCTTCCTGATGTAGATAGACAAAACATGGTTGACAAAAGGATTGTTTTCAATGGTCAGAGATAATTTGATTCATACAAATAATTTAGTAAAATTTTGAGGCTTTGAAATGGTTTCCAAAGTCTGGAAGTATTGATGGTTTTTCCCACCACATCTTTTCCATATTAATTATACAACCTTGATATTGCTCCATTGCTGTGGAGAAGTGTCAGTATGCTAATATTTTTTTTAAAAAATATATAAATTGTATTTTGAGGTTTCTGCTGAAAGTTTTCCATAAAATAATATCCTGTCAGCATAATGCAGGCAAGAGCAGCTGAACAAAGTCAGATCAGTGTTCTAGATTCTGAGAGAGCTGACTTCAACAAAGTCAAAGAATAGGTGGATTCTAGGGATGAAAATCCTACAAGGGCAAAGAAATGCAGGATGTTTGGGAAATTCTGGAAAAGAAAATAAAGGCCCAAATAAAAACAAAATAGAGAAAGAAAAGCAAGATACTCTTGACAAGACAATTCACTTCATATAGATGAAATATTCTATTCTATTCTATTCTATTCTATTCTATTCTATTCTATTCTATTCTATATTCTATATTCTATTTGATTTTCTTTCTGAATTTGGATTTTTGTTTTGCTTCTTACTGTTTTTAGAACAGTAAGCTTTATAAAACTCAGTAAAATCATATTTTAAAAATACAGATGAACCAAACCAAGTAGCAAAATTGAGCACTATATTTCTCCCATCTCTATCCTCCTAAACTGTCAGGTCCCAGGAGTGTCCATCCAAACCCCTATCTCCCTTTCAAAAGAATCTTCCAACTTATTCAATTCCATTTTTAAATCTCCCTTGGTTTATTTCATCAGTCATTATTATGTGGGATTTTTTTTTTGTCATAGTACCCCTAATGCTTTGAAACATCAGCACCATTTCTCCTGAAATCTCACTCATTTCCCCATGAGGGAGCATCTTGTCTTACTTTAATAAGTCCCACTCTTACTCAAGTCCAAAAACAACATTGGACTCAAATATATTGTTTTTTATAAAAAATGGCTTTTAATAAAATGGGTTCATCATAAAAGAGGTTACCTATTCATAAAGTCATTATTTCTTTTAAAAGGAGACATTCCTTTTCATTATGCTTTGTCTCCATTCTTCCAAATTCTGACGATACGAAGACATGTTTTGTAGTTAAAATTTTGCAACATATATTATCTTAAATTTACAATTTTTTTAGGATTCACTGGGTAAATATTTGTATTCTTAAAATAATGTTGCCTATGATGTCAATATTAATATTAATGAAAAAAATCTACCCCTCAGAAATAGCTGTTTTCTACTCGGGTCAAATTAGAAAGTGTGTATTTTTTATTGTTTGAAGGCTTGCTGATATTCATATTTTGCCCCCAGTTGGGATAAACTGCAGTAATGAAAATAAAATCTTTTCTGCTTGTTTAATTACACCCTAGGGCGGAGTTTTTAAATGTGTCAAGAAGTGAGAGAACACCAGCTTTAATAGGCATATAGTGCAATTTTACAGTTCATAAAACAGTAAAATTTAATCTGAGACCAGAAGATTTATTAAATCTCACTCAGCAAAATGGATGCGGGAGTCGGTGAGAATTAAAAGAAATTATTCCAGGGACTATGTATTTTATTACACCATGGAGATACAGGACAACTTGTTCCTTTAGGCTGTCTCCCCCCATTACTTGCTGACAATCTTTGTAATTACTATTACTTAACTGAGTATGTTTTAAGAGCAGAATAAAATGCATGTCTTTTTCATGCATTCAGTCATGTTTGAATTACAATTTGGCAGCAGTGTTTGAAAGGGCTGCATCTGAAGGAAGTAACATGTGGTTCTAGGCGTCTAGGTGGAGATTCTCAGTCATCCAGGTCACAGTTGTCTCAAAGATGCCTTTTTTCTTCAAAAGGCAATTGGACTTTTAGAGGAGGAAGAAGAAAATGATTTGCTGCTCATCGAAGAACTATCATCAGTTCTGATGGTGGAAGGAAGGAAGGATATGTACGTGTTCTTCTTTCTTAAGGAAAATAAATGGTCCAGATGCCTTTTGGGGAAAAAAAAAGCATCTTTGTGACTCTAGGTGGTGCAACCCTGAAACATTATATTAATTTTATTACACGTCTTATATTAGATGAAATTAATGTTGGAAAATTACTGTGGGTGAAATTTCAAGATTAGTTTGCATCCAGCAACTTCCAGTCAATGCGTGCACATTACTAGGGGGAAAAAAAGCTTTATATTTATTAAGCATCAAAACATTTAATTGACAAAAATGGAATAAAGGGCAGGCATAAACAGGGAGGGGCAAGAATATCCACGAGTTATTCAAATCTCTACATCTGTCATAGCTGCAGGAAAAAATACTGTGGATAATTAGAATTCTCAATAACAGAGTAAAGATGGAAAGTGGGTCACCAGGAGACCTCTCTGCTATCTGGCACTACAAAGGAAACATTTTGGTGAAGGAAGATAGTGCATATATAGTGGTATGAACATAGTCTCAGGTATCCAATCTACTCTAGGAAGTTCGGGAAACAGGGACTCACCTTTCTCTAAGCAGAAAGGTGGTATGAGGACAAGAACTATGATGGAATGTGGGTTTCATACAACAAAGGAAGAAGATGTAATGCTGTTACATAACTTGACATTTGGAAAAGTAGGAAATTTGAGAAATAAAATTTCTCAAATTTCTGTATTGGGTTAAGTATAAATTGAAGTTGAAGGTGTTTCACAGGCTTTTATGATACTGTTACAATATATTAATGACACTGAAATATATTCTAGACTGCTAACAACTCCAGATCTTCCCAAGTCATAGGACTGACAATAGTTCATCATTCCCACCCACCCCATTCTCTGAGTCAAACTAACATTCTATCACCACAGCAAGGAGAAGTTTCACTGGTAAACTGAAAAAGAGGACAACAGTTTCCTTTTTACCTTCTTGACTACTATATTCTGTCCCATACTCTTCAGACAACTTTACAAGCAGAATTATTTGTATATTTATTAATATATTTGGTATCTAATTAAAAATATTTCTAAATATCAAAAATTTAAATATAGCTCATTTTCATGGCACATTTTCATACAGATCTAGAAATCACAATTCAGGAAAAACATGAAATAGACTATATCCAGTTTGGCAAAGGATTGCAACAAGTCTATATTCTCTCCCTTTATTTAATCAACCTGTATGAACAAAGGGAAGCTGGACTGGAGGGAGATGAAAGTGGCTTTGAAATTGGAGGAAGAAACCTGTAGTATCCTGGTGCTACTATTTGAATAGCGAAAAATGTAAAGTATCTGAAGCTCCCGTAATAAAAGTCAAGAAGTAAAGTGAAATATTGAAACTAAGATTAAAGAAGACTTAATTAATGATAGCAGGTAGACAATCAGTTTTAGAATTGGGACTGATAATATCAAAATGGTGGATAGTTTTGCCTTTCAGGATCAATTATCAACAATAAAGATGCAAGCAGTCAAGAAATACTCTGCAGGCTGGTACTTAATACTTAATAGAGAAGCCATAATGTTATTGGAAAAGATATTAAAATGTGATGTGTCTATGCTACAAAAATCAGAAGTTTGCAAGCCGTTATATTCCCTATTACAGTCTATGAAAGTAAAAGTTGGACTTTTGAAGAAGCAGGATAGGAATAATATTAACATTTTTCAACTTTGGTGTTGGGGAAGACTCCTGAGAATACTTTCAACAGGTAAGAAAACAAACTGCTAAATCATCAAACAAATACATCTGGTATGGTACAAATAACCAAGCACAAATTATCCTACTTTGGACTCAAAGACCTAACTCTTTGGAGAAGGATCTGATGTTGGGAAATTTAGAAGGAAAGAGAAGAAAATGACAAACAGCAACAAAGATGGAATCATTTACAGTGTCAATGGGTAAATTGAAGGACCAAGTTAGAGAAAGATCATCATAGAAAAAATCTATATATGTGGTTATTAAACGTTGAAAACAACTTGATGGCACATAATCAAAAATATCAAAGACATTGTGCTGCAATTAAATACATTTATTTTGTATGTGCTTTCAGACCATGCTTTTTAAATGTATATTGTCACAATGATATGGTAGGAACTGCTATTGAATCTGCTTTATCTCTGTGCAGTATGTTCTTACCTAATCTGACTATGGAAATATAAATATTCTGTTGCTGTGACAAAGCTTACCAGAAACCTGTATCAGGAAAGTTACTCTAACATTTTTTGCCAAAATGACTTTAGTGACTTGAAAAAAATAGCAACAACAAAAAACAGTTATCTCTAAATTTCACTATGATATGAATATATATTCAAAAGTATATTCTTTTTAATTTTCAGACAGCATTCGTCTTAATTTTATTAGAATTGATAAATTCAGAAAATATTAACTTCAAACAAATACTAACTTCAAACATTTTGTTATAAATTAACCAACTGAAAACAACCAGGAAAATATTGCACAATATAGTACTGTCCATTTACATTAGAAAATATAAATATATAATTTTTGTGATCTATTCAAGCAGAGGTAGGAAATATGTGGCAATAAAACTTTTTGTAAGCCTCAGGTTCAGCTGTTCAACCTCATGATTGTTCTTGCCATATAGTTCAAGGAACTCTCAAAAACTATACTAGTAAAAATATTTAGGTTGTTTTCAAACTTTTAAATGTCTACAAATAACATATTAAACAATGTGTTTCATGTTATTTATTTGTTTATTGAAATCATGGAAGTACTTTTGCTTTAGTTTAATTTAATTTAATTGAAGTGAACCATGCATACAAGTAATATAATTTCAATATACAGTATTAGAAGAGTGACCCACCTGTAGAGAGTAAAGGAGGTGGTTTTGAAAAAATAAGCAAGAACCATTACCCAGGCAAAAGAAGCTGAAACAAAATTCAAGTCTCGAGAAACAAAATAATATTTGGAAGTGGCCCATGCAAGTGCCTCGCTGATTCACTGGAAGGAGAGGAGCATAATCAAAATTCTGTCATTTATAGCCCATCTCAATAAGACCATGTTAAGACCATCTGATTCTCCTGTGAAGTTGTTTTCTAGTTTCCTCTAAGGGGGGGGGGGGGCTAACACAACTTAAGGAAGTGCTTTTTCTTACAGAAGTATATCATTCCTTCTTGACATTTTTCTAGTATCTTGCAGAGGCTCTTTCCTTTGTCTTGATGAATATTTGAGGCATGGGCCTCAATCATCTGATCCACCTCACCAATAGCTTTTGTGCATGCACACAAGCAGTTTTGTCAACTAAGGCAAAGTGGCAGCACTTAGTCACTTGAAGGACTTTATGGAGGCACTTAAAATCTCCATTAAAGCAAAGCACCACTTTGAAGATCTATGTAATATCTCAGTTGAATCCAGAAACAATTAATCAACATGAATTCTTATCTGCTAGAGGGAGTTAACAGCTAGCTAATGGCTTTCTCAGTACTGTACTATAAGCAGAAAGCTGAAATAATGTTGAAACCATAACAAGTCTGTGTTATCTAATTCCAGCAAACAAATTGGGTTGTTCTTTCTTTATAGTCTTTCAAGAGATTAATTTTCATAATGAATGCATAACTAATATTCATACCTTTTGTGTTATCCAACATTATCCCTGACGGATGAGTTTCAATAACACAACAGAGATCTATTAAATAGTACATTTTGTATATCAGTTGGACTATTGAAGTAGTCAGTTCCAAACTATACTTACATTTGTTGCAAATTTGGCATTTTTCATTAGAAGGGATTGTTCATCCCATGACTTCTGCATTCAACATATCATTATGGTGAGTTAGATAGATAGGCAGGCAGGCAGAAAGATAGATAATAAAGTTACTTTTTCTCAGACCAATCCATCTCACAGAATTATGGTTGTGGGGAAAATAAAAGGAGGGAGTATTAGCTGTGCCATTTTTAATTGTACAAGATGAAATAGTTCTAATAAATAAATAAATAACTACCATGCCTTCATTTGTAAATTAAGACAATATCTTTCTTTTACATGAAGGGTAAAAGAAGAGATTGGACAGCCATTTGTCTGGAATCATATAGGATCTTCTGCTTAAGCAGCAGGTTGGACTAGAATACTTCCAAGGTCCTGAAACTCTGTTATTATGTAATTCTGTAAATCCAGTATCTAGTGGAATGCATATCATTCATTTCCCTTACTCAAACCTTTTTCTAGAGATAGCTATAGTTACATAGTGAATTGGACTTCTGGCTGATATTGGTACAAGATCGGAGGTGAGGAGCGGGTCTTCACACTCCCACGCCAAGTTGTCCCTGTTAGAGAGCTCCAAAAGGAGCTAAAGCCACTGTGTAGGGGTGGTGCAGAAAGGAGGGGTGCCCTGCAGGTTGCAGAGAGGAGCAACTCTCCTGCTTGACCCAGAGCTTCTTCCCTCTCATCCACAATGAGAAGAAGAGGCAGCCATCATGGCTGCCATAAATCTGGGACAGCCGAAGCAACAAAGGAATGTGCAGGAGCAGTATAAATGAACAGTGACTGGGTGACAAGATTCCTTTTTTATTTAGACCCTAACTTTAAAAGAAAAAGAAAAGAAAAGAAAGAGGAAAATCCAGGAAAAGAGACTCTTAGAACTATTTCTTAAAGCAGCAAACAACCATAGAGAGAAAAATCCTAGACCTGAAAGAAAGGAATTAAGGGGAGAAAAACTCAAGACCTTTTAAAACATAGAAAATTGGGTTTTTTAACTGGGTAAGCATTGTTTTGGAAAGGCATTATAAAATGCTGGAAATATCGACTTGAATTTACCTGAATAGCCAACTTTGCTTCCATAAATTGAACTAAATTTGGATTAATCAATTTATCAGGCTTGAAACAATGCTGAAACCTAAGCTGAGGGTGCCATTTACATGTGAATGAAAAATATACCATACCTCTACAAGTCTAGGAATTCCTGATATGAGAAATAACACCCATCTGAAGGTTTGTGGTGATATTTACTGTTCTATAACTATCTACGTTATGACTACTGGAGACTCTATTGTGAGAATAAGGAAGGCTATTAAGCAAAGTAAAATGACTTTTGACTGTGAAAGTTGCCTGGACTACTTAAATGGAATTGATTGATAACCCTGAGATGTAAAGAACTATGATTGTTGAACTTTCTGAGGAGCAACATTGGACTCAAATATATTGTTTTTAAGCTGCAGCTCATGTCATTAGATGTGTACAGTCTCTGAACTGTTGTAGGATTTAAATTGGGATGAGGAGGGAAAGAAAGGTGGAAGGGTGGGAAGAGGAAACCATAGATTGGTAATGAACATGGAGGTTACATCTGAGACAGATTGCAAATACCTTATCAGTCAACAGGCATTTAGGTCAGGAAGTTAGTTGAGCTTTGCTGCTGTTGATGTGTTTTTCTGTGAGTAGGATCATGTTCTATCCTTGAGCACCAAGGGTTGTATGTTATGGTATGCCATCCAGAGTCATATGTTGCCTGGTGTACATGCCACCTAGAGTCACCCTGTGAAATGGATGGCCAAATAAGTAAATAGTCTGCTAAGACCTTCTGAAATTGACTGAAATCTTTTAATGCATGTGACTTTAGCCATTTCTCACATGATAATGCTTTTGAACTCCCACTCTTTGGTAGAAGGTTCCAGGACACTGAAATGCTGATATCGCTTTGTTCTTGCTTTGAGTCCCAATGTCAAATTTGTGGGCTTCCAGCCATCAAGAACATAATCACTAAGGGCAAACAGTACATCTTGCAATCACACTTGTTGACTTTGTACTGAGGTTTGTCAATATATGTACCTGCAAATCAGTGGGACAGCCAGGAGCACATGTATGGCTTCCCAATATACCAATAGCTTAATGGTTAGAGTTTCTTAACTCTTATTTCCTAAATCTGTTCTTTGACTTGAGATTAATTAATTACATTTTCATCAACAACTGAACTCCACCATGAACCATCAATGGAACAAGTCTACTTCCTTGATGTCACCGTAAAACTACAAAAATGGAAATGTAAACATACAATATAAGAAATCTACATACTTATATGTTTCCAGTTTATGTCTGAATGGACCACAAATCTATCATTTATACGGTTTTATGCAGCAGAATAACAGAACAGAATAACAGATTTGGAAGGAGGTTTTGTAGTCCAACCCCTGCTCAAGCAGGAAACCCTATGCCCATGATGGCGAACCTATGGCATGGGTGCCACAGGTGGCACGTGGAGCCATATTGGTGGGCACGCGAGCTCAGCTC
>JANHZT010001657.1:63329-79884 GCA_032468215.1 Stegonotus admiraltiensis | reverse complement strand
TCAAGCTGTTATTGGAGCCATAGTTCAGTGAAATCCCAATTTACCATTTTCTAGGCCTTACTGTCAGTTGCAGGACTTAAGGGAGACTAAGATAGATCCATTTCTGACTTATTAGTCTTTAGAATTATGAAAAAGAGGGTGTGGCTAACTGATGAAGACTAATAACACATTTATAACTATCACACTGTCTTGTGGTCACATGACTGCCATTTGTATGCTTCACAATCAGCTCACAACAAGCAGAGTTAATAGAACATGCGAAAGTAAAATTGTAAGACATGGGCACAGGATATTTTGCTTAATGACCATGGTGATTCACCTAATGACTGAAGGGGAAGTAACCTCGTAAGCCTGTTTTGGCAATGGGATTTTTCACTTAGGGGCCACAGCATTTAATGCTACAGTTGTCAGTCCCGATTGTGGTCACTAAGTGAGGACTACTTGTATTTTATAAGGCAATCTTGGCCAAGAGGAGAGAAGCATTGGAGTCTGCAATTTCTAAAGTTTAAATGAGAATGGCTAGTTGTCTCCAGAAATTGAACAAGAACCTCATTCAATATCAAACCAAGGACTCTTAATGAACAGGCAGACCACTATTGTAGGCATGGACATTCTTGCTACTTTGGCATTCTCTTACATGTGTGGTCAGGTGTTTTTGAAGTTGAATCCTCCCCCACCCCACCTATTTTGGCATCTGACTATATTTCTAAAATACAGTCAACTTTAACTATTGAGCTTTAAAATGAACTTGCAATTATCATAATTGTACAGGTATATACCATTTTATATAACCCACTTTATGGGAACTGAGATCTTTCAACAACATTTTGGAAGGGGGAAATTAGTGGGAATTAGTTCCCACTAATTTGGAACTTTAGAAGAAGTTGGCTGCACATATATATTTAAATACAAGTAATCACCCACTTTCTCCCACTTTCAATCCATTTTTATAATGCAGTTTTTACTTAATCTTTGTGATTTCCCATGGGATGACTATGGGATAATTTCTGCAGGTTGCACTCTGATTTCTTCCCTTTTTCTTGCTATAGGAACAGTGGTAGCTAGAATCCAACTGGATGCTTTTCTTAGCAAAAGTTATTTCTGGGGTGCAATAGCAAGTAGCAATTACTTTTTTTCTTATGAACACTTTGAAGGGAATAAAGTAATATCCATCTGAACTAGCAATAAACTACTAGGATAGCGCTGGGTTCTACCTAGGGCAAAACTCATATTTTTAATTTTCCATAGTCGAAAATGAATATTAGAGATTAATACTATATTTTGTGAGAATACTTTTGAATGCAATAAGGACTGTGTTACACAAAGTGATAAGATGTGTTATTATAAAACTCATAACTGGAGATATGCTGAAAGACAGCAGCAGACAACAAAAATGCCTGTATCCTAAATAAGAAAATAATGAAAATGTTTCAAAGATCATCCTAGTCAGGAAGTGGTATATAGCAGGAGAAAAGGAATGGGAAGCACTGTATGCAGAGATTAAAGAAAAGTTGGTTTAATTATCAGAAGAATGCCAGAAATCCAAAAAGTGGATATGATTTTTTTATATTGGCTATGAGGAAAATGAATTAAATATAATGAATAATTAATATTTCCATTTTAAGTCATTAATTTATTCATTTCTCTTTATCTCTTTCTTGCTGCTTACATATAATTTTTCCCTTATTTTTCCTAGGCTCACTGGGAAGGTCTCACTGGCAGGATAACTTTCAACAAAACCAATGGTTTAAGGACAGATTTTGACTTAGATGTCATTAGTCTGAAGGAGGAAGGTCTTGAAAAGGTACTTAAATTACTCCCTCACAACTGATAATAGTTCAAAAGAATAATATTTCTCATTTCCCTTTATGAATTTATTTAAATTACTGGATATAATGTTCACAATTTCATTCCCTATTTAAAAGGTATTTTGGAAAAAAAAATAATGATTAGCTACGGTGGCTAGATCTTTGCTTTCAAATGGTATATAGAAAACTACGGCTGACATTACATTCATACAAAACTTGCACAGCATTAATATTAAAGTAATAGAAGCTGTAATGGTACATGGGAATGACCTTGGAAGACAACAACCAAAGATTAGGCAATGGTCACCAAAGCATCAACTTAAGTCTGCAGTAGGAAATGGGGGTGTCTCAGCAGGATGTCTCAGCGGGAACCCTTGCCAGATTTTAAAGGCAAGGTAAGAGAGACGTATTTTTAGTCTTGCAAGATCCTTTTTATATAACCTTAGGATATGTAGGGAGATAATACTGTGGGTTTTACTTCAGAGGGCTGACAGAAGCTGGGCAGTCATATAACTGTCAGCCCTGTGAGATAGGCCAGTTTAATGAATGGGCACAGCTGGGATTCTGTTAATGCTATTTATTGTTATAAGGTAGACAAGTAGAATCTTTAAAACCTGTCAGAGTTTCTGTCTGTCCCATCTTATGCTAAACATAATGAAGGAAGAATCATTTTGAGTTTTTTTTCCCCTCACACTTTCCCCTCTTTCTCTGGAGTGAGCAATCTTTTCTCCAAGGTCCCCCTTAACCGATTGCTCATTCCTTTCCCATTTCCAAGAAAACGTCTGCATTCTTTCATGATAGCCATCTACATATACAGTATTAATGCTGAAAGTTCAAAAGGATTTGTATGCCACTCTTGTAACTCTATTTTTTTTAAATCGCCTAAAGATTCGAGAGAAAATAGCAATAGCGGTGAGGAGCTTCCATTTACTATCTTTATGCACAAACTACAGGTTTCCCTCTCTTTATAGGAATTTGCTATTTATATGGTTGATCATTTTTGTCCAAGAATTTCCTTTATGAAAAAACAAAAAGCCTACTCCCATCCTCAAAATGTATGTCAGTATAGACAATTGTGAGAGTTTGAAGACCTGCCTAGGTATATCCCACCAAAACCAGTGGTGAAATCCAAATTTTTTTTACTACCGGTTCTGTGGGTGTGGCTTGGTGGTCATAACAGGGAAAGGATACTGCAAAATCTCCATTCCCACCACACTCCAGGGGAAGGATACTGCAAAATCTCCATTCCCACCACACTCCAGGGGAAGGATATTGCAAAATCTCCATTCCTACCCCACTTTGGGGCCAGCCAGAGGTGGCATTTGCCGGTTCTCCAAACTACTCAAAATTTCTACTACCGGTTCTCCAGAACCTGTCAGAACCTGCTGGATTTCACCCCTGACCAAAACCCCTTTTCTGTCTTTGACACAAATCTTGTATCGAGATGAATTCACAAGATTTAGACCAATTTGAACAGATTCCAAAAAGGGGTGATATTAGGAAATAGGAATTGCTTGGGGATATTTAGCTGAGGAAACAGAAAATTGAAGAGGGATATGATACAGTATGGTAACTAGATGACTTCTAAGGTACCTTCCAATTGTGTGAATCTATGCTTCTTCAAATTATGTCATCTATAGAGTAAGATTAACATTTATTTTCTACATTAATACCCTCCACTTGCAGGTATGCTTTAGTTAATATCCTTATGTTGAGCAGGCAGCTTGATTTAAAGGCCTGTCTGGCTCCAATGATTCTATTTGTTAGCTGTAGCTTTTCTGAATACTTCTATCATTTGGAGCCATACTTTATTATAGCATATTTTTGATTGGTTGAATTAGTTAAGGTTTACTGAATCATTATTCAGATGGCTGCCAACACTTCATTTGGGGCAGTTTTAGAATTAAAATACTTAGGCTTAGCAAACTAACTTCAAAAAATGTGGTGCTAAAGTTATTATAACTCTGATTAAAATTAGCATCAATGCATTGTAATCCTATTACAGCAAAGAACATATGTTGGAACTGCTCATATATGTTTTAGGAAACTACAAGAAGTGAAGTGAAAAATATATGGTTGTCAAGCAGGTATAATTCTTTCCTAAATATGTTTTAAAAAAGTAAAGCCATAGAACGTAGTAATGAAACTAGTCAACAACTATCTAGAGGTTTTTGGAATCAAGCAGCATACAAAGTTAATTAATAAAATTAACTATGAAAGAATAACTTTGTTGATTCACATTGCAAGTATAATAAATTTTATATACTATCCCTGATGTCTGTAGACAAAAAATAAAAATAAAAATGACCAGGGATAAGATTTTAAACTATTAGTGTTACACAAATGTTGCATCTTATGTATTATTATTATTAGTTAATCTTTGGTGAGATTCACAGCCTTTGAGGCTCGTTAATAGCTCAGCAGCTCGAGTCCTAACCAAGGACCTAGGAACTGTTAAGGTATCATCGGAGGATGTAAGATGTTCCGAGTAGGGTGGTTTTTTGTAGTCAGATTGTTCAAGTCCTGTAAATTTAGAATTTCTAAATAGCGAGATAGCCCTTTGGGTATTGCTCCAAGGGCTCCAATTACAATCGGGACAACACACGATTTCTTTTTCCACAGTCGCTCAACTTCAATTTGCAAGTCTATTATTATTATTATTATTATTATTATTATTATTATTATTATTGGAAATGTACTAACTTACACACTAGGGAACTGATAGTTTTAATCTTGATTTTCTATGGGTTTAAACAGGTATACTATGTGGAGACAGCCAGTTATAAACCCAGGTTTTTAGAATATACTGATTTGTTGATGCATGTCTGAGTTTGTGTCTATACACATATAGACCCAAAAAGGCCTTTTGAGATTTAATTAATTAAACATTGTTACACAAACCACAACTTAGTGCAATATGTAAACAAGGCTAGTAGCTCCTTCTGGAAGCTATTTTTGCATTCTCCCACATACACTCAACCCACCCTCCCCACTTGCCAATCTAATAGTTAAAGAAATATGCTGAGGAAACAGTAACTGTGAAATTTGCTATATATTATTTTTGGACAGTCAGAGCAAGATCTTAGCCACCTTATTTTCTAAAGTACCTTTTGTTCAAAATAGCTTTCAAAAGAGACCCTGAAACTAACCATTCCAATAGAAACTGGAGGACCATTTTTTTAAAGAAACGGTTTAAAAAGAATGCTGCTATAATTCAGTCAAACCTTTTGTATTCTATTAAATTTACCAGCAGAAATTGGATTTCCAGGATTCAGAATGAATTCATTTCATTCTGCCAATTTGGTGTCAGAATCCAGAATCTAATTTGGCCAAATTGTTTCTGAAGCAATATATTGAGTTCTAAAAAAATGGCACCCCTGTCTGGAATACATTCTTGTTCAAAAAATTTGTATTACCTTTAACTGGCTACTGCTGAATGAATTGGAGTGGTAGCCACAAATCATCAATTTTTAAGAACAGCGGATAATTGTGATTGAATAGAAGGGAGTAGGAGTGAGTTTCCACTTCATAATTTTTTTTCTGACTTGGGAGAGAAGAATGCAGTTGTGTGTCAACATGTAATTTATGAGACTTGAATCTCTTTATGTGTGTGTATCTGAATTTTCATAGCATTAGGAAGAATAGAAAGGAATAGATTTGTTTACAGTGAAAGATAAGTTATACAGGGAGAATATAGATACACCAAGCTGTTGTTACAATTTTTTTCTTTAGAGGATAGAATTTAAATGGCAAATTAAATACTCGACAGTCTATACATCATTTTACCCCAAAGGCCACCCTTTGCTAGACATATTTTGAAATTCAGTGAATCACATTTTAGACCAGCTGCTAAAATGATAGCTGAAATTGCACCATATGAGAATAGGAGAAAGAGTTTGTAGTTCTAATTTTATCTTATTATTTCTCTTTTCTAGTGGGTGAAACATAACCCATTCATGATATGTAAGTTCTTATCCTGTTTTCTAGATTGGAACCTGGGATCCTGCAAGTGGCCTTAATATGACTGAGAATCAAAAAGGAAAACCAGCAAACATAACTGATTCCCTTTCTAATCGTTCCTTAACTGTAACCACTATTTTGGTAAGTTATCCCTCATGCAATTAGTTTTCAGAGATTCAGCTATAGTTGAAAACTACTGAAAGTCACAGTGCATAAAATAATAATTATCAGCATTTGTATGTCATAGTTATGTAGCAATTACTGATTAATGAATAAGCTGAAATATCTCATTAACTGTGGGATTTTACCTTCAACTATGAAGATAGTCATTTTAATTTCTGTGCTATAATCTCAGTTGACTAATTATTTAACTTTCTTGTGATTTTCCAACATTTGTATATTTAGACAGAATATGTTTTGCTAGATTTGGAGAAAACATTTCAGTTGGAGGGGTATATAATTTTTAAAATGCAATTAAATATTAATTTAGCAAAGGGATTCCTTCCAAAAGCAGTAGTGATTCTTTCAGACTTCTCATTCATATTTAGTTTAGATTTAATTTCAAATTTAAATAATAAAAGAAATATACATCTAAAATAACTCCTTAAATGCAGAAAAATTAAGACTTTTTAAAAGTTTAACTCCAGCACTTTTATTTAATCTAATTCAGTTTGATTTTTTTTTCTTTTTCCTACCACATGTAAGAGAGTATTTCAGTTAGAGTTCAAAAGATTTGTTTCAAGCTTGAAATAGCTGTCATATGTTTGAAATGGGCTGGTCAGATCATCATGGAAATGTTTCAAGTTTGAAATAGAGTGCCCAAACCAAAAAAAGAGGCCATTTCATGCTCAAATACATCTCATTTTTGACTGAAACAGATAAAAAATAAAACATTTTACACAGGCTCTTTAGACTATATTTATTAGCTATTTTATTTTTATTTGTCCTTGGAGCAGGAGTAAGTAAGATGACATGACTTGAAACTGCATTTTATTCTAATATAAATAAATAATATTTTACATGATTCTATTGCACATAAATATTTTGTGATGAAGGGCACACAGGGAAAATAGAAAAAAAGGAAAAACGTTTTCCTTGCCTGATTTCTACTGCAACCACCAATCACTTTTTAAACTAAGCAGTACTTTATTTTTATGCAGCGTTAAAAACAGAAAAGAAACCTCTGAACTTGTAATAGAAGTGCTAAATAAGAAATAGAACTTGCAATAGAAGTGCTAAATAAAAGTTGTTATTCCTGCAATTCAAATTCTGAACTGAGCAATTTTCTCCTGTCTTACTCAAAATATTAATGATCATTTGCCCAATGATTCCATCTTAATTATTTTCTTATCTGCTTTAATTTTTAATTTTTTTAAAACTATGTTTGTACTCCAAAAAAAAGAAAAAAGTAACACAAGCTTTTTTTAAAAATGAACTTACTTATAAGGATCCCTGTTTAAGGCCTTTTTTGAAGACAATTTTTAAAAAAAAATTGATTTATATGCCGCCCTTCTCCGGAGACTCAGGGCAGCTTGCAATGCGTTAAGCAATAGCCTTCATACTTTTGTATATTTTATACAAAGTCAGCTTATTGCCCCCACAAACCGGGTCCTCATTTCACCTACCTTAGAAAGAATGGAAGGCTGAGTCGACCTTGAGCCTGGTGAGAATTTAAGTTCTGCATTGTCTTAAATTGCACTTTCTCACTCTGATGTTCTTCCAATATATTGAACTGAATTACCATACTTTTCCACCAGTATCAGATAATTATCATTTTTTGATATAAAATAAAGCCAAGTTAGTGCAGCACAGACACTAGTTTTAGGAAAAGCGTGCTGTTGCTATAATTCATTCATTTCTGTTCTTAAATCTACAAAGTGAATGTCATTCATCTATGAAATATGCATCTCCATACTCTCCAAAATTATTCTTTTACTATAGTGAAAGTCTAACAAGAAGAAATAACTAAATTTTTCACCAGTTTTTTTTAATGTGTAACCAATCAAAATTTATTAGTATGTATATTGCTCAGTGGAAATATTTTGCCTGGCCTGGCAAGTTAAGTAGACTTGGTTTAGTTTTTCAATGGGACCTTGCCAGGGACTACATAAACAACAGTGGGAAGTTGAAGAATACCCTGAAAGAACATAAAGAAGAAATTTTTGGCATACAGTTATCAGAAATACTGTGTGGATGTTTTCCTGAAGTTACAGGGTATCGAACCTAACTTGAAGGAGACATTACTTAATATGAACAATAAAACAGATTGGATTTTTATTGAGCCACTCATCCTGTTTATATTCTGAAGAACAGCAGGTTCAGAAGACCACCTTAAAGACTGGCAGGTTGGTTACAGCATAAGTCTACATGGCTGCAACACAGAAATGCTTCATTGCTTTTTATCGTATATCTCACAATAATAACTTCATAGGTACAGTAATTATTTGTTTTCTTTTGGTAGTTCTGCAGCATAACAAAGTAATAATATGGACATTTCTTTGATAAAATCTGAAGAAAAATTCTGGTTCCCTGTAATGATTTTTAACTGTTGCTTAACTAGTTAGTGGTTTATAATTTGTAGACTTCATCAAGCACGTAGAACCACCGTATAGAACAGTTCCTTATTCTTCATTTCAACCTTCTTTCTATTTCAGAATAAAGTATGTTAGCCACAGAACTCAATGTGGTGCATTCTATATCTCAAAAAGAAAGCCCTCGAGAACGAGTGAAATAAAATAAATTTAAGTTTACTTTTTAAAAATGCTCACTATATTTATCGTTATAATCTTTTCAACCTGTCCTGAGAAATAGCAACAAATAAGTTTTTTGTTCTTCTCTGTCTTAAACTGTTTGGTGGGGAAAGTGCCAAATATTGTGAGAAGGAACATGCCAGCGGCAAAAGAAAAGAACCTTGTTGTGCCTGGCAGCAGTAGAAGAGGAAGAAGTGCTATCTATGGATGGTGATCATGCATGGTGTTAAGGTGCTGAATGTGGAATGGGAAAACCCATATTTTAGTTATCCTTTAGACACAGAAGCCAATTGGGTGATTGTGGGCCAGGTCTTCTATTTTAATGCTAGATGGAAAGTTGAAAAACATCTGTCTTGCCACTAATATTGGACCAGCATATTAGATACCAATCTATAACTTTTAGTAACAAAAGCCAGTTTGGTGTAGTAGTTTAAATAGTTGTTTCAGGCTACAAACTGGGACACTGTGGGTTAAAGAAATAGAAAGCACATAGCTCTTAGAAGGGTGCTATATCTAATTGGAAACATTATTTGTGATCCATTGTTAGGTAGGCCTTTACCAGTTAGCGTTTTGTTGTACCTTAGATAGTGCTGACATTCAAAAAGAGGTCTCTATTGAAAATCTTAATGTGGGGAGACATACAGAGAAGTGTCGCCCAGAGAAGTGGGCAAATGTTCTGAATGGTATAGATATAACCAGGACAAAGTGCCTGCCCTTTATAGTTTAACAGCAAATAATAAAGTGGTAATCAGAAAGGAGGAGAGCTAATCAAATCCAAAAGAAGCCAGTACCTCTGGAATAGATTTAGTTTAGTTGGTCTCTGGGATCCACAAAACAGCTTCTCAACATGCAGAACTGAACTTTAAGGAAGTTTTTAAAAAAAAAATCATATGTGGTTGCTGAAGAATTGGAAAGAGGATGAGACTAAAAGAAGGTGGTTCCAGAATGAAAGTAGAAATAGAATGCAGAAGATTTCATTTTTAATTCGTAGTTCTTTTTTAATAACATGGAGGTGACCCCATAGTAGTTTGAAGGAAGAATAAAAAGATTTGGCTGCAAGTTTTTGATTACAATAAAATAATAAGCCAGGCATAACACATGAATTTTGCCCTTTGAAAAAGATGTAAACATTATCTTTACTTTACTTATCTTTTGGTCCATTCCTTTGGCTGGTTGCCTACTGAACATGCAGCTTCTAATGCCTGAACAATTATTCCATACCCATCTCATAACAACGAAAAACATAATTAGGGGTCTTGGTACCAAGGACCCAGTAGCACATCTCTCAGAGAGATAGATCAGATGATCTATCTAAGGGCTTGGGATTCCTTCTGGCTCAGTCTTGAGGAATTCCAGATCTTCTTCAGAAGAAGAATATTCCACATTAAAGATGAGAAAAATAACATATTGTCCATTTTCATTACTAAATTACATTCTTCCTCTTGCTACTTTAGTTGGCAAATATTTTTAAAACTCCTTATGAAGTTTCGTACAAAAAATCATGCCCATTTTTATGGACAGTTCTCCTTTTCTTGAACCTTTTTTTATCAGGTGCATATTTTCATTAGAAATATGCATTCTTCTTTGCACTAGCTGAAATGTATACAATTCTTCAAAACTGGAATAAGAGCAAACATTATATATCATTCCCGTTTGGACTGCAAGCTGCATGTGCTTTCAATTAAAATATGCTTCTTTTTGAAGGCTATGGTAGCTTTACAGGTAAAGCTTGCTATCAGTTCTGTACTCTTTTTTTTGGACTGAATGTTTTTGCAGTAATTCTAGAATGGGTTCTGGGACTCTAATCACTTCTTCAAGAAAATTGGTCAGACATACAATTCCGAGTGTATCTTTGATTGTGTCTAGTCTCTGAAGGATTCTGCTGGGCTATACTATCAGTCTGTGCTGACATGATGAACAAGTCTAAATAATTTTCTTTGCTACAATTCTGAAAGGTGTCGGAGTATGAAACTTTCCTAGCCTATTATCTCATCTCAAAAACATAATATTTGTCCTGCCACAGGCAAGTTATCTTGTATTAGGCGACATGCAATTATTAGAATATTAGAAATCAGTGGGATTTAAAGCTCATAAGCAATGTCAAACTGAAACACTAGCAAGAGAAGCCATAAAAAAGACAGACAATGTTGTTCTTCCCACAGCTGCACTTTGCAAATTTCTAAAGCTTAGAATGTAATTGTTTTATATTATTTGCTGATTTGAGACTTATAAAGGAGAGCAAACCTTGGATGCCATAAAATGAATACATGGGTATTGCTTAGCTCAGGGCTTAACCTCTGGGACACAGCCCACTACCTATTTGCAATTGGGCCACGTGAAGAATTGGGCTGGCATGCATATGTTTAGCTTGACTCACACAAGTGGCGGGTTGGCATGCATGCATGGCTCAACTTGAGCAAGTTGAGATCAACTTGTGCAAGTTAGTTGAGGTGTGCGAGCGCACCAGTCTGCCACTCATGTGAGTTGAGCTGCACATACATGTGCACTGGTCCACCACTCATGCGGCCTGGGTTCCCTTCTCCCTGCCCCCAGCCGGGCTGCCAAGCCACAAAGGTTGGGGACCACTGGCTTAACTGATGCAGTTGCTTGCCTATCATAATAATCTTCTTTGCAGAGTATGAGTCAGCTGTACTGAAGGAAGTTGGAAAGAGAGTCTGTTGACCTACCTATTTTTATTCCTTCCAGGGAAAACCTAGGTAGAAATCAGTTGGCATTTCATGTTGGTATTCTTTGACCAAATGTGTTCCCATTATGGGAATAGATATATTATATTGGTCCACTATTGTCCATCATTGTTTAGCATAATTCTATGAAAGGTAGTTTCTGATTATTTTTATTGGAATGGGAGATATTCTCCATTGTTTCCATTTGTTTACTTTCAAGAAACAGGTCCTGGAATATGAGTAGAATTGGTATGTTTTGCCATATATATATAATAGTTCCTATCCAATAATCACCAATGTTCTCTCAGTTGTTGGGAATGTTTGCAATTCTATGTATTTTGGGTTAAATATCTTCAGGAACTAGCAGGTTTATTATGTTTTAGATAGCAGTCACAACTGGATATTGACAGAATTATTAGCTTCATGTGAGTCTCAATTATACCCAACCACCATATTTAGCCTGATTTTTAATTTATTATTTCATAGGGAAAAGGAAAGCTGTTTATAGTGTATCATACTGTATCTGTACAGGCCCTCTCAGTATCTCTCTAGGATTTCTGATGGGTCTTTCATAACCCTATCTGGGATTACTCTTCCATGCACTATCCAGAGTATCTTCTCTGAATGGTGCATGCGGTACCACTGAGTTATAACTGAATGGAGGTTAGTTGTTGAGAAATTTGAGAATTCTGCTCATTGTCTACTTCTTATTCATGTCCATGATGAAAGTCTCACCCATAAAATCACTGGATTACATTTCTTATTATTAATATACATTTTCTTATTATTAATCTACATTTTGAAACATGTAAATCCTGTATAGTTTTTATGTTTATGGAGATTCTCAGACATTTAAGTATACATTCATCCATATATAGCTTTTATTTCCAGACAATTATAATGGTTAACTGCTATTTTAATTATGTCATCACAGTTGCCAAACTGGATTCAGATTCAACTATAAAAGCTATAATTCCTTAGGAATAGTTGAATAAATCAAAAGTAAGTTGCCTTTCAATAAAGATAGTATTCAGCATAACTTCTGGGCACATAGGAGATATGTAAAGCAGCTGAATGAGCTTTGCAAAGGACAGAGTGTTTTTTAGTGATTTCAGAACAAGAGTTTTGTACATACTCTTGTATTAGGGAAAATCTTTTGAATTTTTATGATGTTGTAAAAAGTATTTGTCTGTTAAAAAATAATCATTGAATTTTATTTCCTCTCTGTTTATATTCTTTTTCAGGAAGAGCCATATGTGATGTTCAAGAAATCTGATAAACCTTTATATGGTAATGATAGATTTGAAGGATATTGTATCGATCTCCTTAGGGAACTATCAACTTTTCTTGGATTTACCTATGAAATTAGATTGGTGGAAGATGGGAAATATGGAGCCCGGGATGATGGTAGTGGACAATGGAATGGCATGGTTCGAGAATTAATTGATCATGTAAGTTACTTTAGAATTCATCTTTAAGAACTTATTTTCCTAAACTTATGTTCTCACTCTGACTCCATAATCCTTCAACAAGCAATTTGTGCAAGCTTATTAGAATAAAAAGTATTCTTTTATATGAACTGTCATTTTTTACCTAAAATTGTGTTACGGTGGATGGGATGACTCAGATGTCATCCTGGTACTATCATTTGTATTTTTAGCTACAGAGCTCTTTATTTCTATATACAGAGCTGTGTATAGAAAATTAAAATTGTACTAGTTAGCATCCTTCTTTATTTTTTGGAGAATTTTATGGAACTGGGCATTTGATGTTTGTTCTTCCATAATGTGGGGTACTACAATCCAGAAACAATATTATCATGTAGTCAACAATATGTGTAGTTTTCATTTTTAAAGTTAATTGGAACTTTTCCCCAAAGAAATATATTGACATACTGAGATAATCGTTAGAAGTTTGTCTGGGGCTGATTCTCTTATGCTATTGATGGTGGACAAGTAATGGTAATATGCCAGTTCTACAAGTCCTTTCCCAATCCAATGTTAAGTTTGATCATTAAAAGCCTTTCTATTAAGACCCTTCAGTTTCTCTGTTTCTTTGCTAGCTAGCACAATATTTTGATTTGACCTTTTACATTTGTATTAACCCTTTTGGGGAACTCATTTGTAAATTAAAATGCTTGAATGCTTGAATAGTTAAGTGTGCATGATTGTGTACGTCAGGAACTTTAGGAACAAGGCATTTTATTAAAATATATTTACTTCTGTTGCCAAGAAGAATCCATGTAGACTCTTCATAATGTGTGGTGTTGCTTTTCATTAGCATGTTCTGAGAAGTGTCCTGCTCCTTCCATTTAAAATATCATCTATGAAATTTTAGATTAGACAGAAATATCAATCTATAGTGAAACAGCAGGGTAATTCAATGTGAGTCAAAACAGATATCATTACAAGCAATTGTTTATAATCGAGTAAGTCAGGCATCCCTTCACTTCATTGCTTTTAAAACATATTCTCTCAGTAGGTGGTACCAATTGAATCTGGTTTCCTGGAAACAACATTTAGTACCCTTGAAAATTATGTAATTGTCTTCAGCTTTTTTGTGTTTTGTCAGATTTACATTTGCTTTAGAAAAACACTCAATAGCAAGGCATCTGATCAAAAACAGATAATAAAAGAAAAATTCTTAGAGCTGTTGCTATTTAATACAACAATAAAAAAAAGAAGTGGTTCTGTCATTCAAATAGATACTTTTCATTGGAAACAATGGAATTGTTTTATTAAGCTTATTATTTTGATGGGGCAATCAATTACTTCCTTAGAGGCTTTCAAATCTCATTAGATCTTCCTACCATTTGAGACCTCTTTTTCAATTCTCCATCCAGTTATTCTTTAGATTCACGTGTGTGTGTGTGTGTGTGTGTGTGTGTGTAATGTATATAGATAGATATATAGATACAGATATACATATACATATAGATGTCTCCTGTCAAACTTATTATCTTAGATTCTTTATTTTAAACTATAGTATATTACCAAAGAAAATTAATAGAATATTTAAGGTTATATAAACTGTGTTTGATTTGAAATGTTGGCTAGATTTGAGATAAGCTGAATCACAGCATATCTGAAGGGGCTCAAAGCGAGAGAGGCTGCACTGAAATATAAATTATAATTTTGTCCACATTTTCTGTAGCAAAAATAGTACAAATGATTTCTTTTCAAAGGTCAAACATCAAAAACAGTATGTCTTCTTTTTTTCCCCTCCTTTTTTTGTTTGAAAGCTACAAGCAAGAATAACCTCCTTTAGCATTTAGCTCCAAAATGCCTACATACATATTCTAATATGGCTTTTAGACAGTAATAACTGCAAGCTACTTTCAGAAATTAATTCTAACTTTGAAAAATGCCATCCTGTCTCTCTTCTTATTTAAATCATAAAAGATTTAAATAATTCTAAATGATAACCTTTATAGTTAAAAATGTGGGAGGGATTGGAAATTAGAACAGCATAACTTTTATTGATTTATTTATATCCCACCTTTATATTTTTATAAAATATAAAGGTGGGATATAAAATAAGAACTTTAGCATACTATACATCACAACATCAAAAGAAGTTTCCTACATCAATAGCTTTGGAAATGAACAGAACTGAAGAAGCTTCTTGGATTAGAAGTGAAACATTTTCAAGGAAAATACTCAGAACGTCTAGTTGCCTTTTGAAAAGCACCTTTGGAAATAATAACAAATAACTAAATAATACAAACTGGAAAAGAATACAAATGTATTTCAGAATAGTAATAGCTAAAATTAATACTCTTGGGGAAAATGTATTTTAAAATAATCTTTTTTTAAAAAAAAGTTCTGCATGTAGGTATATTATGGTATAAGTATTTATATGTACATGGGCACACATGCATCTGTCAGTGCACACAAACAGAGACATCCTTAGAGATTCTTATTATAATGTATATTATAACATGCTTATCTATTAGATTTTTATCCTGCCTCATTGTTTTGATAAATAATTCAAGATGGCTAACATACCTAGTACACCTTCATCCTCCTGTTTTCCCAACAACAACCATCTTACGAGGTGGTTTGGGCAGAGAGAGAGAGAGAATGACTGGTGACCCAGCCAGCTTTCATGCCTCAAATGGGACTAGAAGTCTCTCCAGGTTTCTAGTCTGGTATCTTAACCTCTAGACAGTCTGGCTCTCTTTTATATCCTTGCTGTTTCTTTCTTTCTTTTCCCTGTCCACAACACAATTTATATTTCCTTGTTTCACACAATCAGAAGTCCCAAAAAAAAAAAAATCTAGGTTGCCTCCTAATGAAAGCCTTTCTTTAGTTAAAAGATATACAACTCAGCTGGAGGGTGTAGGTTGTGCAACCAATTTCTCACATTGGTGAACACTTACACAAGTAATCAAATTGATTTATATCTCACCCTGAAGTGGCTGCTTTAAGTCAAGGGAGTGATTAATGAAGATGGTTATCAATACAGCCTCTTGAGCTCTTCTGGGTCTAGCTAGCAAGCAATTTGTTTCAATTTGTCCTCATTTCTGTTTGTTTTTTTTAAAATTTCACCTCCATCTTTTTTCTTTTCTGTGACTTACACAGAATGATTATATATGAATGATTCCTTTTGAAATAATGAACACACACACACACACACACACTTATTACCTACATACAAACACACACTATATACACATACATCCATACACACATTTGTGTATTATATTATATTATTATATTATATGTATATTATATATACATATAGTATAATATACATATATTATTATACTATACAGTATATATATTATATACACTACATTATAATACAATGTAATGTATTTAATGATAACATAACGTAGCATAGCATAGCATAGCATAGCATAGCATAGCATAGCATAGCATAGCATAGCATAGCGAAAGCCAGTTAAGTGAACTTGGACCAGCCCAACCCACCTCACAGGATTATTGTGGGGAAAATAGGAGGAGGAACATGTATTATGAATGTAATCTGGGTAATTAGGACCAAATGCAGGTTTGCACAAATGTCATGGTTTTCAAAAACTGAAAAGCTAGTTGAACTAAATTAAAAATAGAAATTATTAACTATTCTGTTTCTTTCACTGTTTTTGGTAAAACAGCACCAATCATGTAGGCCACATCCTATCTATTTTTTTCCCCTGATTAATTTGTGTAGGATCAAATTGAGCATCTTCTATTCTTCTTGTCTTCCTGTCCAAGTAAAGCTTTGATTCTGACCTGGGCAGATCCTGTGAAACCCATAAATAGTGCTGGCCATATTATTATTATTATTATTATTATTATTATTATTATTTATTAAACTTTTATACCGCCCTTCTCCCGAAGGACTCAGG
>JANHZT010001657.1:42809-61520 GCA_032468215.1 Stegonotus admiraltiensis | reverse complement strand
TGTTCACCGCCCTGAGTCCTTGCGGAGAAGGGCGGTATATAAATTGAATAAATAATAATAATAATAATAATAATAATAATAATAATAATAATAATAATAATTGTATGTATAATATTCAGTTATTGACTTATTATCCTGCCTTTCCCCCTCCCCAGTATTTTAAAACTTTGCTGAACTCATATCAACCAATCTCTATAGATCAGGGGTGTCAAACTGGTGACCTGCGAACCAGATGCATCATGCACAGGCCACACCCACCCCAGCTCTGCAAAGGGGAAAAACATCGTGATACATCACATGATGGCAACATGACACCACGAGTTTGGCACCTGTGCTATAGACTATGATACGCCCCCTTTTTCATTTCCATTTCACTTCTATTACATTTCATTTCAGATTGTTCATAAACTATTTTTTAGTTTCTTTTTCTACATTTCTTTTTTCTTTCTTTCTCTCTCCCTCTCCCTCTCTCTCTCTCTCTCTCTCTCTCTCTCTTTTTCTTTTGCCTTCTTGGAATTTTCATGGTTGCATTACTATTTTGTACACCTTTTCTCTTCATCTTCCTTGCCATGAGGTCCTTATAATAGTTCAGCTTAATATTTCTGGGTTTTTTTGGAAAAAAAGGAGCCAAAGAATTGATAGGAGTGGTATAGAGAATAAGAATGATGACCTTGATGGAGAAACTGTTGCCTAAACAAAAAGCAGATACTGTTGCCTAACCCAAAAGGCCTGAAGCATTTAAAAAAACAAACAAACTAAAAAACAGAGCGGTCAGTTAACATTTAGAAGTGGCTCAGTTATTGTCAGCCCCTTGAGATAGACCAGACTAGGAAACCAAAGATATGAATGCTATCTAATTTATATAGATGTTAGAAGCAAATGGATTTGGGTGCCGTACAACAAAACTGAAAGAATAAATATCAAAAAACATTTAAAATCTCCAAAAGCAGCTAAAAAAAAAAGAATAATAGAAGAAGGAATGTTAAAACTAATGGTGCCAGCTCACTAGTTCACCCATCTCCTGGGGACCCCAGGCTGATTGGCATAGCAGGTCTTGAGGGCCTTTTGGAAGTCGAGAAGCAATGAGGTCATCCTCACATTTGGGTGGGAGGGAGAAGCAGAAGATTCCACAGCACAGGAACCACAGTTGCAGATTATAGATGAAACAGAAGACTATAAAACATAGAATTGCACATTACAAAATAGAAAACTATAGAGCTACAGTTAAATAATAGAAACCATAGAGATGATAGGGTAATGTTATAGATAATAGACCCACTGAGGTAGGATTAGGACCTATCAAGTAAAATAATTAGGTTTCCAACATAGTAAGAGACAACATTATTATTATATGCAAAGGAAAAAAATGAAAGATTTTTCTAAAAAAAAAATCCCTTTATACAGAATTTGTTTGTTTCTCTATCTCTGGTTGTTATCATCTCACAAACGAACGTTATGATTTCATGCCCCTTGGAAAGATCTGCAGAATGTTTCTGAGAGGGGCGAGTCACATCTTTTCTTTCCCTGGAGGAGACACCAACAACAGAGTTGTTTTTTATTTGCCTCACCACTTATTTTAACAGGGATGTATATTTTTAATATATATATTTTGACTCTCCCTGCTTTTCTGTTATTTCTGTCCTGTTTTTAACAACATGCAGCCTTCCGTTACTATAATCCCATCATGGGAATCATCCCAGTGTTATTTCTTTTAAATCACATTTGCTCTAGTTTATTCCTCACTCTCTCAGCATTAGTATATGGGCAATGAGGAGCACAATATTGATGAGTCCATACACGAATGCTGAGGTTTTTGTTTCTATCAGCCACAGGATTCTTTTGAAAGCCCTGAATATGTACATTTAAAACTCTGAAAATATAAATTATTTAACAGATTAACAGAGTTGGAAGGGACCTTGCAGGTCATCAAGTACAAACCCCTGCCCAAACAGGAGACCCTACATCTGCCTCTACCTAGGATCGAACTCACAACCTCCTGATTGTGAGGCAAGAGCTCTACCTCTAGGCCATTGGATCTTGGTAATATATTGCATATAATTTATTTATTAAATTTGTTTTCCACCCATTTCCATCCATTTCCACCCATATATTAAGGCCTATCTTAATATAATAAATTAAATATAACAATACAGTAAATATTATATATTTTATATTTATTATATAATAAATATAAAATATAATAAACATTCATGCAGACATCACATACACCAAGGGGGAAGTTAAACACAGAATTCTCTCAAGATTGCAGTCAACTTCTGTCTATAAATGGAATTTTGTGTAAGAACAAAATAATAAAAAAAGAACTGTGTCATCTAACACTAATATTGATAACTACTGAGTATTTTTTTCAGAGCTATTTTCTTGCCATTTAGCTTTTGTTTGGTTAATATGGATTGATATAGATCGCTCAGCTATATCACTTATTAACCATAAATGGCGTAAATGGTTAGATGGGCATCAGACATTCAAACATCAATATAAACTGAAACAGAACCTGAGCTTTTGTACTCAATTTTGTCTTTACATTAGTTGCTTTTTAAAATTATTTCATAATGCTTATTTTATTACTGTATTTTTCAAGCTGTGCATAATTGTTTCCTTTCACTGTATGTCTTAGCTCTTTAAAGGCTACCTGCTCAGATTGTGTTTGTATGTTGTGCCCAACAAATTATTTAGCATGATTGCTTTATGCCTGAACTTTGTCTCTATAGGAAACCATTATCAATTATATTAAATTAAGCATTTTATGTTAGCTTTTGGAGATTTATTAAGACATATCTCCAAAAGCTAACTAATCAAATCATTAGCCATTGTTCTTTCTTGATCACATTTTAGTCAGCTGTTAATTTTTAGCCATTGGCACCTTATTTTTTTTTATCCTGGAGTACTATGATATATATATTCTTTTTGGCAACTAATTTTTTTAAAAAATTCTTGTTCAAGTTGCCAATGCAGTGCTATTCCTATTCTTCTTGCCCTGATATCCATTGGCTGGATGTAGGAAATGTATTATATAGATATGTAATAAATCAGAAAAGATTGCTCTGACTTTTTACATTGTATAGTCCAATTGTATCAGAGCGTCTTATTTTTTAAAATCTTCAGTGCTATTTGTTATAACTCAAACAAGCCAATTGGTTTTGCTTTTACTAGATTGACTTCGGTGATGGCAAGCAGTCTCTAATGTATCATTAGCCAAAGCTTTGTTTTAACATTGCATTGTTGTGCTCTGTGTCCTCAGAGGAATTCAGAAGACTCTTACTATCATGTACATTTATTTTGAACAATCAAGTTCTGTGTCAGTTGAAAGAAAAGATTTGTCTAGCGTTTCCAAACATAAATTTCCTTAGATTTCACAGTAGACATGCAGTTTGGGAGAAATCTAATTTCAGGAATTAGGTTAAAGATTTGCACTTTTGCAGACAATTCAGGATGAGCCTACTAGTACTGTGTTTCCCCGAAAATAAGACCCTGTCTTATATTTTTTGAACCCTGAAATAAGCCTTATTGCCATGTGCTCAAAAGCCCAATTGGCTTATTATCAGGGGATGTCTTATTTTGAGGAAAACAGGGTAGCTTTGACAGGAGTCAGAGAAGGGAGTCAGAGTGATGTTAGCCCTGACCTTGTCTATGTTCATGAATGCCCAGGAAGGGTAGAACTTGCATCACAAAACTGTGATTATGCTTTCATCATTCTGACAAATCTTTGTCACACATTTGTCAAGGAATCACTAGTTTCTTTGGCATCAATATCTGTTTATATATTTGATTGATATGCTGCTTTGTTTATGGTTTCATTTGCATCTCTTTCCCACTGTTTTCACTGCGGCACATAGAACGTTAATAGAAAGGAACATTTTTTTAATTTTAGTTGTAGGTATTGTTATACTTTATAAGACCTGCAGTTATCCATACAAATTCTGTTTTTTTAAAAAAATAAATATACCAAAGGATATTTACTTACTATATCAATTCATATTAGTTAGTTGAAAACCAATGATTTTAATGCATATATGCTGCTGCTCTGCCAATAATGTTGCTGGCTAGTTTGCAAGCTAGAACCAAAGTCACTATTGACTATATTATTTCAAGAAAACCCCAATCTTACTGAGAAGAATCGTGCACAAGTATTTGTGTCAATATCTATGGATGTGCAGACACAGGAATGGAAGATGCAAATTCTGAGCAAGGCAAAGAATTGCTTAGATTGGGCTTCATTGTTCATTATGAAACTGCCTGAGTTGGGCGTCATAAACATATTGATGGCGCCAAACTCCAAAACTCTGCATAAACCTTAACAGAAGTGGAGGTCAGGATGGATTCCCCAAAAAAACATTGCAAGCCTGTAATTATTTGTTAACAAAAATCAGCCACCATCACCTTCTGAAAATTTCCTCCAAGAAAGATTGGAGCTGTCATAAACAGTTGACTGTTGCACTTATTTGGGGTCTCTTGGACAGGACTCATGACTCAAAAAGCAGGCGGCAGTTGCAGCTGGGAAAGCCATTGCTTAGCTTTGTATAGCTAATTATATCCCTTCCTGGATAGGAAGGCTCTTCTGTCAGTCACTCTTACCTTAGTCATTTCCTGCATGGACTATTGTAACATGCTCTACATGGGCCTATCCTTGACAAATATCTGAAAGCTTCAGCTGATTAAGAATGTGGCTGCACGAATAATCTTGGGCTCCACTGGGATGGCACATATAACACCTCTGCTGCATGAACTGCATTGGTTGCAGGTTTGTTTCTGGGTCCAATTCAAGGTATTTAAAGCCCTAGATGGCAGGCTGGCAGGTTACCTGCAGAACCATCTTTGTCCCATTATATCAGCCTATCCCACTAGGTCAGGTAGGAAGGGTTTGTTGCACATGCCTGCAGTTAAAGAATTTCAACTGGTGGACTCCAGGAAGAGACTATTCTCTGCCATTTCCCCTAGCCTTTGGAACATTCTCCCACCAGAATGGACACTGGCTCCCACTCTCTTTCCCTTTGGAAATCCCTGAAGACTTAGCTTTCCTGTTATTTTCCATAACTAAATTAAAGATTTTGGGGAAGAATGAATCAGCCAGACCATTGCTTGTTTAATTGTTACAAGTCTGTGAATTTAACCATTGTTCTTGTTTACCAGGTTAGATAGATACTTACATTTTTCATTAAGATGCTGATTTATGGATATCTAAATGCTTCTTTATATAGCCTTTTTCTTTCATTGTATTAAAATTCTAAGCATGATTATTTAGTAAGTATTGGTAAGAGAATACCTGAAGTATAGCAAAATAACCTTTTAAGTTTGCATTCATTCTCATTTTATACATCATTAACTTATTTCTATTGCGATTGAATAGAGCAAAATACTGAATACTGCAAAAAACAAACAAAAAACCCCACATCCTCTGCTGAATTACTAAAAAAGCAAATACACGGTCAATAATTCTGGACCCATGAGACCAGTTACATTGTATGGTGTTATTCTGTATATTTAAACAATTTTAATAACTTTACACTAACAATTAAAGTAATTTGGAAATATATTTAAATTGTTTATATTTTTCTAAATTAGCTTAATCTGGAAAAAAAAAACTTTTTTAAAAAGATTAATGGTATTTAAAAGATTAATGGTAGCTATATAAATAGCCAATCATCTTATCAATAGATGAAATCAGACTAATCTGTACATAAATAAGAGGTGGGGGATATGTTAAGATGCGTATGAGACTAGTTTTCACTGAAGTTAGTAAATTGTAAGAGGTAGTTATAAGAGGCAGTCTAGTGGTTAAGATACCAGGCCAGAAACAGGAGACTGTGAATTGTGGTCCTGCCTTAGGCATGAAACCAGCTGGGTCACTTTGGCCAGTTACTTTCTGTCTGCCACCTTGAGTCATTTATAAAAATAATAAAAGTGGGTTGAAAGAATGATATAAATAAATAGATTTTTAAAATTACAGTCTGCAATGGAATAGCCTAGGGCCTTTAAAACAATAGGAAAATATTTGGTATTTATAACTCTCCAGAATAGCAATTGAAACTATATATTTCATGTTTTAAATATTTGCACTGTTTTTTTCTTTATATAACAATGGATTTCTTTATGGTAGTTACTGGCAGCAAACATATCATTATGGTTATTCTGGGCAGAATTTCTTAGTATATAGCCAGATCTTTAGCTATTAGAACAGTTTTGATAGCAAGTCATACTGAAACTATTGTAGTGGAACCTACTGCTGTGTAAAGATTACAGTCATAATGGAAAATATCACTGAGTTTATAGATATGTATGGAAGTCCTAATGTTGCCAATGTCATTCACTTTGTTAAGAAAGTGGGCTAAGCAAAACCTAAACCTATATTTTATAATCCCAAATAGATATAAAGGGAGGAAACTGGATTCTGTTCCCAAATAAGTTAGAGAGCCAGTTTGGTCCAGGGCAGCAGCCCCTAACCTTTTGAGCACCAGGGTCCAGTTCTGTGGAGAAACATTTTTCCACGGACCAGAGGGGATGTGGTTTTGCATGGCGCCTGCATCCTGCAGATGGGGTTCGCTTGTTTGTGTGGCCTGGTTGCTGACATCCCATGGACTGGTGCGGGTCCATGGACCAAGGGTTGGGGACCCTTGGTCTAGTGGTTAAGGTACCGGGCTAGAAAGTAAGAGAGTGTGAGTTCAAGACCTACCTTAACCATGAAAGCCATTTGGGTGACCTAGGGCCACTCACCCTCCTTCAGCCCAAGTCATCTCACAGGATTGTTGTGGTTGTGGTGAGGAAAAAAGGATAAGGGAGATGTGTTGGATATATTTGCTGCCTTGAGTTGTTTGTGAAAATAATAAAGGCAGGATATGAACAATTAAATGAATTAGCTTTACTATTATCCTAAAGGTGCTTTTTTTTCAAAGGGCAACTGGACTTTCTGGTTTTTCTTTGAAGACATTTTTCTTCTCATCCAAGAAGCTTCTTCCGCTCTGACTGGATGATGGGGTCTGGAAGGATTTATACTCCTTGCAGACAGCTGGACATTTGCATTCTTTTAGCGGGTCGTTAAGGTCACCTGGAGGTTTGTCTGTGTCATCAGGGTCACCTGAGTGGTCCAAATTGGTATGGAACCTTCTTGGTACTGTTGATCCACACCAATTTGCACCACTCAGGTGAGAAAGAAAAATGTCTTCAAAGAAAGAAGTCCAGAAAGTCCAGTTGCCTCTTCAAAAAAGGCACCTTTGGGACAACCATGACCTGGATAACTGAAAATCTCCATAGACATTTAGCTTTACCATTACTGAGTATTATTAGTGAGAATACACAGAAACTCTGTCTTGGGTTCTCAGTCCAGTATCAGACATCATGATTCACAGACATAGCAGTATGTACTACACAGTGATCTGAACTCCCTTTCGATAATTTGCAACACAGGTTTACCTTGAATAGGAAACTTGTTATACTGACTAAGGAACTTGTTATACTGACAACATTGTCAAGACGGTGGTTTTCCCAGTTGTAACATATGGCAATGAAAGCTGGACCATCAGAAAATTGTTGCCTTTGAATTCTGCTGTTGGAAAAAAGTGGTTGAGAAAACCTTCTACTGAAATAAAAATAATTCAATAATAGATGATGTAATGTAGTCCCCGCTGTAAGAACTAACCATGAAGATGAAATTTAAATATTTTTAAACAAAGAATGGGCAGGTGAAAAGAATTGTAGGCAGTTTTGATGTCTGGAAAAATTAAAAGTAATTTGAAAAGAGTGCTGGTTAGATACTATCACTGAGGACTACAACATGAGTTATGAGAATTCAAAGAAGCACTTACTGATGCACACTGCTGGTGAATGAATGAAAAGATCAGAAACCTCATAGAATAAATTCGATTATTTTGCCTGCATTTTTTTTCAGTAACTGATAGAGTTGACTATAGAGACCTGCTCTCAGTATTTGTTTTTTCATTTATTCCTACGTGTGAAGGAATATCACAGTGTCAATTGACTCTAGATTAGTGTTCATTAGTAGAGCAAATGGATTAAGATATTATTGTATTTTCTGCCAAGAACATATAAATCTTGTTTTCTAGTTAGTATGTTATGCATATGGTTTTTATTAACATATTGACTGAATAAATGGAATAAATTTATCTTAGTCCCTTCAGCTTAAGTAAACTTAACTTCCTTAAACTAGTAAAATGGGCATAATTTTAGATTTTTATATTTCTCATTAGCGTTGAGCAAAACACAGGGTCAAAGTCAAGTTAGAAGGCAGATGGGCTTATTTTTGCTTCTCTGTACTGATTTCAAATTGCATCTAAATGATTAGTTTACACATCTTTATGCAAAATAAATAAAAGCTCCATAGCTGCAATTTATTCCTGTACACAGAGTTGCACAGCAAAACGAAGGGGGAAAACTATTTAGAATAGATGACATTCATTTGGTTTTCTTTTAATTCTGTACACTGATGTTCAATTAAACATTAGTAGAGTTGCAGCATAAGCCATTACAGAGTAATTCTTGTTTTCGTTATTCAAGTCATATTGAACAACTAAATATTACACATTCTGATGAGCTTTAATATATGCATGCCATGATCTGCCAGTAATTTACTTGTTTAACTGCATCAACAATTTTTCCTTTATGCTTTGTTTTTTATATTTTATTTTTTTAAAAGAAAATCCCAGGGAATAGTTTATAACATGAACAGTCTGTGATCAACAAACGATTTAAGAATGAAAATGTGCTGAATGGGTACATTAAAGCTCTCTTGGATTCTTTGCTTCCCCCACATCTATGGACATGCCCTTCTAGAATATTAGGGAACCCTCCAATATTTATCATAATAGTGTGCAAAATATCACTCAACTACTATTTCTTTCCCTGGGAGCTATACATAGTTTGTATCAGAGGTGGGTTGCAGCAGGTTCTGACCAGTTCTAGAGAACCAGTAGTGGAAATTTTGATTAGTTCGGAGAATCAGTAGTAAAAATTCTGACTGGCCCCGCCCTCATCTATTCTCTGCCTCCCAAGTCCCAGCTGATTGGGAGGAAATGGGGATTTTGCAGTAACCTTCCCCTGGAGTGGGGTGGGAATGGAGATTTTACAGTATCCTTCCACTGCCATGCCCACCAAGCCATGCCACACCCATAGAACTGGTAGTAAAAAAAAATTGAAATCCACCACTGGTTTGTATGGTCAATAATAGAGCATAGAGCTTGCAGAACTGCCATAGAAATACTTTTTGTAAAAAAAACCCAAGGCTTCTCTTCAGACTGTTCCATGCCTGCCAAGCTGTCAAATCTTGCTTAAATTCAAATTAGGGAATGTATTACTCTGCATTTATTCTACTTCTGGTATTTAGGCTTTAATATATGTACATTGACTTGGGATAATGTAGATAAGAACATTATATCACCTGATTGTATGATAAACTTTACAGTAAGTACAAATAAAGCTTGGACCAATAAAGCTCTGCCAACATTTCTGTATGTAACTTGGGAAAAGTCTATATTGCATACATTCTCTAAAGGCCTTAACATTTAACTTGGCAGAACGCAAGAGCAGATAAATGTTATACTTAAATTTTGGAGCAATATGGAGCTCATTTGTGAACTATGACTTGATCAACACTCCCTAATTTAAAAACCATGGTTTAGAGTGATGTGTGAAACTAGTCTCCAAAACAGGGATGGGCAAATGAAAGATGTCACTGCTAAAAAATACAAATGAGGCAGTGGGAGCTTCATAGATTGTTCACCCTTCTTGCATTTCCAGTATATTTTCATTACCTTTTTTCTTTTTAAAAAAAGACAGGAAGTGCCAATTTATGTAGAGTTACGTGCAACTAATCATTATTCTTAAAAGAAGAGGGCTTATTAAGCCAGAACACAAGCTATTTTTTAAATATATTTTGAGGCTGCAGACACTATAACTTGCCAAGTATTGTGCATGGTAACAGAGATCTAAATCAAAATGTCAGCAAGGATGTGATTCAAAGTAATTAACTGTCGGGTAAAAAATATTATCTGATATACGGAGAAAATCTTTGTCATTTATATTTTGTAGAGAATGAGTGGCCCTGAAAAACATTCATATAGATCAAGATGGTATCATATTTTAAATTATAAACAGACATATTTTAAAGTAAAAATGGCAGAACTTCACCAAAATGTTGTGATAATCTTTCATAATCTGGATAAAGGTTGACATATTTTCTGTTTCAAATTTGTTACTCATCAAGTCAAACATAGCCCACCATCAACCCACTATGCCATCAAGGCAGGACAGGCCATGGGCTGCAATCCAGGGGTGGGTTCTACTTACCTTTACTACCAGTTCACAATGGGATTGCATGCACAGTTCACATGCACATCTGTGCGCATACGCAGATTGCCAATGATGACATCTGGGGCAGTGGGTGGGGCCTTCCACCAGTTTTACTACTGGTTCTTGAGAACCAGTCTGAACTGGGGGCAACCCATCACTGCTGCAATCCATTTGCTTTAAAATTATTAATTTTCATAAATATTGATCCCTGTTACTGCTAATTTTATATATTTACATTAGAATATTGTTTTGGTGCAAGATGAGGGAGCTCAAGCTGTTTGGCTTATAATTCATTGAGTATATTCATTTTCTTATCACAGTGTTACTTATCTTTCGTCAAACCCATGTTTTGGGAATATAGCCCACATAATTCTTATTTTTAAAAGACATTTTCATGGGCTTTTCCATTTATCTTCAAACACAACTTTTACCTATATACAGATTTCTGATAGAAGCATTTTTGAAAATATTCTTATGATTCGGAGCATTCTTTTCTATTTTGACCTTGTATCAGGGGCTTAAAAAGAATCAAATAAAAGCAATGTACTGCATAGTAAAAATATAATCAAAATATTGTACTCATCCAATAAATGAAACCAATATCTTGCCAAAACTAACCTGTAAAAGAATAATAATATTTTTCCCCAAAATAACCAAATGTTCAATAATTATTGCATGAGGGTTAACGTATTCTACATGTTTCATCTCAGATGACATGACATGCATCCTGAGGCTGATTTTAGCTAGTTAGGTACAAAAAGGAAAGGTCTTGACCCAGGCATATCTAAGAGGGGAGACCGAAAAATGACAACAGAATAAAGCTTAAGTTTAATAAAATGATTAGCATATAAATTTATCACAGCTTATATTTCTGAGATGGTTTTCCAACATATATTTAAAAAAAAACCAATCAAAATTCATGTGTAGTATGAAACAGTAGAAATAATTCCACATATAATATTTTTCCTATGTATTTTTCTCTGGAGTGTTAACTTCATTTGTCAACACTTATGTTCAGAACTTTTTAGGGAAGAGTAACCATAAATGTTGGCCAGTTTATCAGAGGAGAAAGAGGAAAAGAAGCAAAAGCAGTGTTTTAAATTTCAGCGTACTTGGTACCAAGATAGATTTCCAAATGTAAAGTCTGTTTAATTTGCCTACTTCTTCCTACTGCTTTTGACTTACCGTCTATTCTCTCTGTGTCTCTTTCTCTCTCTTTCTCTTTCTCTCTCTCTCTCTCTCTTTCTCATTTTCCTTTGCAAACAGAAAGCTGACCTTGCAGTTGCACCCCTGGCAATTACGTATGTTCGAGAGACGGTCATCGACTTTTCCAAGCCCTTTATGACTCTCGGAATAAGTATTTTGTACCACAAGCCCAATGGTACAAACCCGGGTGTCTTCTCCTTCCTGAATCCTCTCTCCCCTGATATCTGGATGTATATTCTGCTGGCTTACTTGGGTGTCAGTTGTGTGCTCTTTGTCATAGCCAGGTAACATGTCACACCTTGTGATTTTTTTGGCAATTGTTATTTTTCCCCCTCTTCAACAATAATTGTCAAAAGTCACAAATTCTTCCTTCTTTCTTATTCTTAATTGCTAATCTGTTATCTATACAGAGAAAAAGTCAGCATCAATTTAGCATCAAGCTCCTGCACTATAATGCTTTTGTGCTAATTCATATTGACTGTGCCCCTTATCTTTTCGTAATAGTTATGATTTCTATAAACTTGTGAACGGTAAATTGAAGAAATTGGGTAGCTTTTTAGAAACAATTTCCTCCCTTCCAATCTTGAGTTTCACTGTTTGGAAAGTTTATTTTTATATACTGGTACAATATTAACAAGAAAGAGATATTCAAATAAAACACACAATTATTCTAAATGAAATTAAGGACTAAAATATCTCTACATAATGCTAGTAACAGCAAACGAAGCTGGGAAAGTGGAGCCATGGCCACTGGCCCAAGACTTGTTATATATATATATATTATTATTGTCTCTCTTTGCACAGTCCATATTTTGTTAAAAAGTAGTTAATTTTTGATTTTATGGATCATTTAGGAAGGGAGAAGGAGAATGTCCATTAAATCCAAATGTCTGTTAAATCTGAATTTATATTATTTGTGGATGATTTAATTGATGCAAATTGTGTTGTTTGGGTTGAACCTTGATTTAATGGGCAAATGTTAATCTATTAACACAATATGGGTGGACTCAGTACAAAAAAAATTGTACATTGTACCTTGCATCTATGAAATGCAAGTCTACTTTTTTTTTTTACTGTACTTCTGATGACAGGAGTTTGCATACCTTCCTTATGATTTTGAATCTGGTCACCAAAGCTGCTAAAAATCAGGAAAGTGGTGAGGGGCAAAGCAATGGTGGGGAGAGGCAACACGGACCTGCTTATCTCTGTATGGCGTATTTTAGAATACAAAACTAAATTTATTAAACCTTTCACTTGTAGGTCAAGAAATGTACACAATTGGGCATAATATGGTTTTAAGATCCAGGTACTTTGTAACCAGATTAATAAAACCATACGTTTCTACTCTGATTCCTCCTAGCTCTTTAGAACTTCCATTAATTAGCTGAATAATGATTGGTGCTAGTAGCAGTTTTTAACTTGCTTGACTCCTGAAAATAGGTAAATCAGAACAACAGATTTAAAAACATACCTAGATACTGAGACTGAGTAAATTACTACCATAGTATCCCAGTAAAACAAGGAGATCAGAGCCCCAATGGTGCCTTTTCAAAAGGCAACTGGACTTGAAGGAATTTTGTTTTCCTTGAAGACATTTTTCTTCTTATCCAAGAAGCCTCTTGGATCCAAGCAAGTTCTTGGATAAGAAGCAAAATGTCTTCAAGGAAAACAAAGTCAAGTTGCCTTTTGAAAAAGCATCATTGGGACATCTATGACCTGGATGACTGAGAATCTCCATAGACAAGGAGATCAGATTTCTTGGATTTTCATTTTATATGTATCTAGTGTTTTAAATTAAGAAATAGGCAGTCTGGTCCAGTGAAGTTATGCAAATGCACCCAACATACAGTATGAAGTCTTAATGTGAACCAGAATTAATCCACTGATTTGCGTTATAGATGCTCCAGAGCTTCTATTAATCATGTCTATCAATTTGGTTAAATTCTGTTATCTGAACAGCCTATTCCTAGCAGTGGAGCTAGTACATTTGTTTGCCAACCCTTATGTCAAAATAATGCTCCCATTTGATGGTAACTGGTTTATAATCAAACTGGGGAAATTTCTTGCTTCATTCCTGCATCTTGCTGATCACTCTTCCCAAATTCTAATTTGTGTTTATGATGCCTTGATTTTTGTTGCTTTTATGGATTAGCGGGTTCTGTCAGTGGGCAAGAAGATGTGACTTTGGGACTCACGCATAAAAAAACCCCTTAATCTAGGGGTAGGATATGTTCATGTTGCTTTGGTTATAAAGATAAATATGTAGCAAAATATAGGTCATGTATATCAAAATTTACATACACACACACACACAGACACACACACACACACACACACATACATGCATACAAAATGAAAACTGTAAAAAAAGAAGTTGAGTGTGTGAAGTGTCACATTTGTACTATTTTAAAAACTGCTCACTTCACCTTTTATTTCCCTCTTTTCATTCCTCAGGCGGGTTTTTTTTCCCCTTTACTAAAATTGCTTTCATGCCATGTTTATTTTTTGTTTTTCAGTAAGAGTAATCAGTAATTGATTTCTCTTTTCCAGGGCCAGCCCTTCCATTATCCAAAGTGAGGGGGCTATCTTAAGCAGAAGAGATAGAAGTAGCTCCCTAGCAATGGTTCCCTCTCCACAATCCTTGGAGGAAACAGTGAAGGACATAGCCTATGCTGTATTTGTTAAACTAAGATGCTGCTCTCAAGTGTCAATCTGAAATAAGATAAACCTATCAGCAAAACTTATTTTTATATATAGGTAGAAATGTGACTTCTGCCACTCTTAGTAGTATATCTTGATGTGGCCCTGAATCAGAATTCCATTTAATTCATTTGATACAATTTTTAAAGAGATGGTATTGTTCCGTTATCTAATGCTGAAATAGTGGTATGGTATGGTATGGTATGGTATGGTATGGTATGGTATGGTATGGTATGGTATGGTATGGTATGAAACCGTAACAATGATGACTTATCCATTCTACAGTATATCTCTCTCTAATAAGCAGATGGCATAATTTATTAAAACATACTTTGAATGGTTTCCTAGGCATCTTTGATTTACCCAGAATATTATAGCATTTTTAAAGAATTTCCTATGAATATTACAAGTACAACTGTTGATGAACAGTTACAGATATCATTACAGGTATTTTACAGGCACCATATAATAGGATTTTCAGAAAGCTTTTAAACTAAGTCTCTCAAGAAATTGCTAAATTAAACCTTATTTATGTGGTGGAAGGAGTAAGGTTTTACTAAAGATTGATAAGGAAACTGGGAAATGAAAGGTAGCATTCATGCCATATCTACCTGCTAAATAATAGTCATCATTTATGACTAGAATCATTTACAGCACAAGTTTGTAAATGGCACTGCTTATTCAAGATAGCAAAATGCCAAACAGAAATAGAAAATCAGTCAAAATCATTAGCAGACAAATGAATCACTGATAACATTTCAGATTTGTTGTGACCACCCAGAAAGAAATGTTGTTAAAACTATAAATGAAATCTGAGTGAAAATGTAGGCTGTCTGAATTCAGAAAACAACTATGTAGAGTGGATATAAACCTAAACAAAATATGTGCAGTGTTTCTCAATCTTGACAGCTTTAAGATGCATGGACTTCAACTCCCAGAATTTCCCAGCCAGCATGGTTGCCTGAGGAATTTTGGGAGTTGAAGTACACACTTCTGAAATTTGTCAAGGTTGAGAAACACTGAGTTAAGCAATGCAGCTGCTCAGCTACATGTCTAAAGCATCTAAAGACGTAGAGAAAAAGAAAGAGAAAGGACTGAGAAAAATGTACTAATAATTAGACCACCAAAATACATGCAGTACATTTCTTAAATCAATGCAGTGACTATTTAGTCATAAGTAGCCATATGTCATAAGTAACTAATACAATATCAGTTTCCTGTGGATTAGGTTCAAAGGAACATTCTTCATTGAAGGAAGACCCAGCACTTTCACTTCTAGAGGAAGCATCATTACATTCAATTCATTTTTTTCTGTTATTCTGAAGAATATTAAACATTCTATCTATAGCATATTTTTTAGGAACATCTATATTGCATTGGGGTAAAGAGTCTCTCTTTCTCCCTCCCTCTGTCCCTCCCTCCCTTTTCTTATATACCCACACAAAACACACACTCATCTTCTAATGGCAGCAGCAACCATAAGTGCATTTAATAGCCATGTGTGTAGAGCCAGTTCTAAACATATTGGCACCCTAGGCAAATTTAAATTCTGGCACCCCTTATGGTTTGGTTATTCCAATTGTGTTAGGAATTTTTAAAATGTGTCCCATTGGTGTTTTTTTTTCCTTCAGGTTTTTGAGCTTATGATTTTCAGCCCTGTAGAATTTTTTTTCTCTTGGATATTTTTACCCTATTTCCTACAAAATAGTTTTAATTACATCAGTATCCATGTTGTCATATGGCAACAATTCTGCATAATTATATTTAACAACTGAGTGGGCACAGTGACCCACAGAGTATGCTGCTACTGCTTTCTTTTACTGAGTTTTTAAAGAAGTCATTTTCAATTTTGGTGTCGCCTAAAATTTGTTGCCCTTAACCAATACCTACTATATCTGGCCCTGCTTGTATGGATGAAAAGGGCCTTTTTTTGTCAAAGCCAGCATCTAGATATAAATGTATAAAGAAAAAAAATTATTCATGTTAAATATCTAATGGAAGCTACCATCAATCTGATTGAAAAAATAAAATTTTAGAATCCTAATTTCTAAGTAAGTATAAATGAATGGGTGTATATTGTAGCTAAATAGAAATGCAAGAGTACAAGTTTTATATATGAGTTATCTGACTAGAAATCTTCAGTGTTTATTTCTCTCTAAGGAAAATTTCTTGAATTTTAAATATGCTGATTCTAAAACAATTGTCTTGCTACTTATATTCTTCCATTTAGATATATGGAACATAGAATCACTATCCCCCCCCCACACACACCCCTATCCCCCAATAACTAGCTCTGTTGTCAAGGGTCACAATGGAAATTTTCTGTTGTTATTCCCTATCAGATGTTGAAAGCATTATTTTAGTCAAAAATAATTCTATTTACATACCATTGTTGAGCATATATCCTTCTTAAACTAAGCTATTGGGTTAAGATGTTGGCTGCACAATTAGGATAGCACGTGTGTTTAGAAATACAAGTTAAAAGAAAGTACAACTTATTTTGAATAACAAAAAGGTTTTCAGGTATCCAAAGAAAACATAGGACTGTTTTTTTTCCTCCTAAATGAGAGTTGATTCTTAATTGTATTTTATATGCATTAACTCATTCAACTAATTAATCCTCAATTTTGTGGAAATGCTTATTAAATCTATATAAGATTATGCTTTGAAGGTGAATTTTGAGAATATAAAATGGACTATAAATTATTTGTATTCTTAGAACTATTTGAAGCTATTCTTGCAACAAATATCTCTATAGTCTACTGGTGTACTGCTACAGGTTTCTTGCAGTATTTTAATTAAAATAAGATGTGAATTTAAAGCTTTTGGCATTCTATGTACGTATATTTGTGGGTACAGTATGTGTATATATAAAATATAAGAATAGATTTATAGAATGCAAACTATGGTAACGTATATTTCATAATTACTGCTTCTTGCGCTTATCCTTGTTTGTTCATTAGAATTTGTTTATTTGCAGCTATTCATGTTGAACATAATTATAAAACATCGTACTAGGTAGATCGGTACACATTTGGGGCATAAAACAATGGTTTAAAAGATGCAGTATGGTCACGCCTACTTTGCATTTGTAATATCTATTACAGGTGGTTCCTCAGTTAATTCGGTCTCCTTACATTTTTTATTTTCATGTAGAGGCTGGATTTCTTGCAACTCTTGACCCACTGATCACTTCCTTAAACCTCTCTAGGCTTCTCATGATGAGTCTTAAATCAAAGAAGCTTCCTTTAGCAAGAGGAAAGTTACTGCAAAGGGAGTTACCTTTTTTTTTTCTTTTAGGTAAAATACGGCATAGGCCCAATTGACATTTTGTTCTTCTGCTATACAAGTCAACAGGGCTTGACCTTCCTTGAACATGACTAGGCATAGTTTAACACTAAAGAGTGTTTTGGGAAGGAAACATTCATTTAAGGAAACTGCTTTTTTTTTAAAGACTCTAACATATCAGTCTAAAGCCTGATATGGCTTCAGGAAAGTAAACATCACTTGCCTTAAAAATAACTTTTTATTTTAAAGAAACCATTTTGAGGAGTCTGACAGCTTCTACAGCTGAAGTATTTGAAGGTAAAGGTTAAATGTTCTTTGAATCATGCTTGACTTAGGTGGCACTAGTCCAGAAATGGTTTATTGTTGCTTTCTTCTGTTTTATTTTCTTATTTTGTCTTCTCAATCTACCTCATAGTTAAGCAATATTTCCTACTTCCAATATTTAGGATTAGGGGTTAAAAGGTATTAATAGGGTGCTTATATTTTGGTGATAAAAGATCTTACCTTTTCAAACTCTTAGAGAAATGAAGCTCAAAGTATAATTATTTTTATTTTAATCAAGGATAACTGAGGAGGCTCATGATTTCATGTTTAGATATGAAATTACTTAAAATGTTTTAGAATCTGCATAAGTATGCCATTCATTTGCAGTATATGTTATGTCTTCCTGTAATTTATATATTACTTAATTCATCTTTTGCTAGAAAAAAATATATGGAGCTGTCCATGAAATCACTGGGAGTCAAACTTAAGCCAAAAAAGATTATATTTTAATTTTTAAAATTCAATTATATTTAGATGTTGTATAAAAGGCTATAGCATACACTTTTGCCTATCTTAGCTCCAGGATTTTCTAATGAGTATCTCACTATAGACAATCCTATTTTGTCCTTCATCTGGACATCAATGAAATGAACTCTAATATAAGAGTCAATTGCAGTCTGCACATCCAGTTCACAGGCTTTCAAACCTGCCTTCTATTTGTATTTATAATTATTTTCTGATTCTCTTTCCCTGAGAGTCAGATGTTAATTTTTCTGTCACAGAACTCTGTACTAAATCTGTTTATTTTTAAATTATGTTTTTACCATAGTAGAAACCACTATCAGGATCATAAAAAATTACCTGCAAGACCGCGTTCTGCCACAAATAACCTCCCACAGGCCGGTTCGCTCGCACAGAGGAGGCCTCCTTAGG
>JANHZT010001657.1:20267-35443 GCA_032468215.1 Stegonotus admiraltiensis | reverse complement strand
GAGATTTGAACTTGCAGTAATTGCAAGCAGCAGATGTTAATAACAGTGTTTTAGTCCACTGTACTACCAGGGCTCGTTTTCATCTAACAATATAGTATATTAGCTGTAGTGAATGTAGTGATTTATGCTTTAAGGAGAGGCAAAAAAGTTGGGTAGGGAATGTTTTGCAACTACATTAATTTTATCATAGGCATAATACTTTTTTTACATTTTCAGTTGGAAATCTGTGCTTCTGTTTTTTTCAGTGCTTTGCTAATAAATTTGATTCACATGAAATCAACAGTTTCAATATAGTTTGCATAATAGGAACCAAACATTTAGTCCTTTCAATGGGCTTCAGAAATTTTTTCTCTGATATGAATATGTTGCTGAAATTAGTTTATAATTGTAGCCCCTGAGCAACAACACAAAGTGGAAAATTTCATCTGTATTTGTAGATGCCATTAACAGGTAATGGAAACATGCAGTTCCAGCCAAATGTTACATTGGATAGAAAATGTATTTTTAATGTTGGTAAAATACTTAGAAAAAGTAGCATATTCTGGAACTTCTAATACATGAAATTAGGTATGTCGGTGAAACAGTACACTTCGTTAATTTCTTAACCTTACTTTAAGAAAAGTTTATGATTTCCCCCCCCTGAAAACAATAGAATAAAATTTGTAAATGAGAGATTGTGGGTAGGCTGAAAAAGGAAGAAAGGAAAATACAAACAAATGAAGAAACGGTGTGCAAATTAGATGGGTGGAGAGAATTCTTGACATTTTAAAATAGTTTTGTTTCTATGTGGAAACCTAAAGAAATAATTTCTTACATTATTTTAGGAATAAACAGAAATGTGAAATTAGATACTTTCTGGCCAGGCAATATGTTGTGGCTTCTGTTGTGTGACAACAGTTCTTTAACTTGAAAGTTCAGAGCAATAGGTTTTGCATATCTAGCAGAAAATACACAATTGCAGTGGTTCATTCCCAAGTTACTGTTTTTATCAACATTTTCTCTGTTCCTACTTAATCACTGTTCTTCTCTTTAGTAAGGTAGATTTCATTTTTTCAAAACAGATAAATAATTAAATGGAACAAAAAATTTCATAAAACAATAATCCATTGATTTAAGTCTATTTGATAGTCATTTTGTCCATTTTGGCTTCATTTGTGGTTATATCTTATTTTTAAACAGTGAAAACTGAACCAATATTGACTGTTTTATCTAGTTGTAAAATATGTATAAGCATATTCTTAATGATGTGTTTTCCAGAATTTATTTAGTATTGAATTAACTTATTTTATTATGCATGAAACTTCCATCATTCCTTTTCTTCCATATTCAGAATTCAGTAATAAATAACAGCATGTGATTTTCATTTTATTTATTAGAATGTTACTTTTATTGGAGACTTCCTATATTCAGCAGCCCCTTTAATTTATTTGGGGGAGTCTAATGCTGCATTTATATGAACTGAAATCATTTAGTTCATCAAGGAGATACTTTCTTTAACTATCTCTACCCCTCACCTCCCACATTCTTAATTTTTTTCTGAAGGATCACTCATATTTTTAGCTTTAGTTTTTAGGGGACTGTTGGGAAATAGTGAACAAAAGTAATTTAGGCTGTGCAAGTAGATAAATTCTCACTTAATTTTGTATAATTGTAGCTAAGAATTTGTCATTTTCCCCATGTTTCTCAAAGAGTGAATTTCCCATCTATATTTTTAGTACTATATTTATTGACCATTCATTGATGGTGACTTGACAAACTACTGAATACATGCTCATTATTACAGAAATAATACAGAACTATGCAAGTTTCAAAAAAAATGTGTTAAGTATACCTCATTCTATCCCCCAAGCTAATCTGTTCCTGTCTACCAACCCATATACAGTTCAACAAATCCTGAAGGATCATATCTTATATTTAAGTGATTAATAGCTTTTGTCTTGTTTTTGGCTGGGACTGTTAATAGGAACTGCCATGTCAAAGTCTTCAGCCTCCCACTCATACCAATATTTCATGTTGTTTTCCAAAACCATTGATTGTTTTTTTCCCCACTCTTTCAAATACTGTCATATCTGTCACCACTCTCTAAATGTTAAAACTATGTGAATGCACACTGAGGAGGAATCAGCAATTCTACAAAAGTTTTTGCTGCAGTTTTCCAACTTCAGTTGTACTTATTTTTATTTATTTATAAAATGTGTTTCCTCCCCAAAATGACTTACAATTGCAAAAATGTCAAGGCAAAGGAGAAAACACCTTAAAATGGCACTAAAACGTGTAAAAATTAAAAGTGGTAAAATTAAAATGTAAATTTTAGATTAATTTAAATTCCTAAAAATTCATTTTAAATTAAAACTTTTCTTGAGACAACTATAAATATGAAGAGAAAAACCTACATGTTCACAACCTAATAGTTTAATGGCTGATGAGGACAAGATTTCATCTATAAGGTTATTTATGTATACATCAAATTTAGAGACTGTCCATCTCACTCACAGAGTGACTCTGGGCAGTGTACTAATTGAGTAGACTAGGTATAGAAAAATGGAGAATAAATCAGTTTTATAACTCAGATTAGATATACAATAATGGTTCCACAAGGATATATTAGAATAAATTTGTTTTTAAGACTACAACAAATGAAACAGAAGATAGTTATTGAAAGATTATGGCCAATTTGATGGAGAGATATAGACAATCCATTGGTCTTTGATTGTCAGTATTTAGAGATACAGACCACCTCCTTAAAAATCTAAATTACAATATCAGCAAATTAGGAAAACAATGTATAAATCCTAGTCAGGGATTTTATAGGTGGTCGTGAATACAATTAGACATAGAGCTTGCACATAATCTGACGTCCCACCTGCTCCACCTCTTGTCTGGTCCTTTATGGGTGAAACTCTTTTGCCTCTTTTAATATTTGCACCTGTGACCACTTCCTTATAATAATATATTACATTTATCATATCAGTTTGTCTACTGATAAAGCCTTTTGTCACAGAGTGGGCATCTACTTCCACATGGTCATAGATTGGCTATAGGCCTTCACAGCAGGGCAAATTCAAATTCATAGTGAAGATTCCTGTCCTTGCCTCAAGCTATTTAAAATTTTTAAGCATCAATAGTTTCAATTCAGGTTCTATCAGAAAAGAACTTGGTCATCACAATGTCCAATAGCTGAAGTTTTGAACATTCTTTGAAAATAGTTATGGAGTTAATTGTAGAAATGTAAATGAGAATTTTTTAAAGACAACTATTGATGTATTTTTAAACATTGTGTACATTTCACATCTAAAGGCAATCAATTGCCTTCAGGATATAATGACAAGTTCAGAAACATCCCAAGCATGAAAACCCTACTTCAAAGGGTGCAAACTTATGATGATGAACTTCATCAAGAACAGACTGAACTCTCAAATCAGAATTTGCTTATCTACCATGAGCTCTCTTTGCCCAATTTAAACCTAAATTTGTTCAGTCCAGCAATTCTTCTAGAAAATAGTTTCAGGAGTGCTTCCTTGGAGCCATTTCAAAAAGAGATACAAAGCTGGCGGTCATTGAGTTGACAATGACTCCCTGTCTAAACTTCTGATGATCTCTCCCATTAACACAATAAAAAAAAATCATTTAAACAGAGACCCCCAAGGGTTCTATTATATTTTAAGAAAGCAAGTAGAATTTTCCCAAAATTAGGTGTGTTCTTAACAGAGAAGGATCAAAATCACTGTAAAATGAAGGAATGCCCCAAGTGCCACAGTATCTACAAAATCCACAACACTGCCATGGTTGATGGTACTGAATACAATTGAAGGGATCATTAGAAACAACAGGAACTGCATTTTATTTTTGTGTTGTGCTAGTGTTGAACATTTTGTAAGGCAAATCAAATCAAATCAAATCATTTATTTATGCAAATAAGTCTTCAACGTCTTAATCTTAAAGTATATGTACTGTATACTTCCTAGATAGTTAAGATGATCTGTTACATGCAGTTTTGATGCTTGGAATAGCAATATGCACATCTGTGTTCATATACACACTCACACAAAGACCTCTTATCACATACACACAATTAATAGTGGAACTCATTATTCAAAGAGATGATGTGCCAGTTGTGTTCAACTGGAAGCTAGACAGCCATCTGTGACAGTTGCTTTAAGTTGGATTCCTGCATTTGAGCAAAAGTTTGGACTGGATGATTTCAATAGTTCCCCCCCCCCTCCCCTACTTCCTGATTCAATGTATCAGTTTGGAATCCAAAAACATTTTACTGGACACAGTTTCTTATAAGGATATTGCATCAATTCTGAGCAGTTTTCAATATACAGTAGAGGTGATTTTTTTAAAAAAAGTTTGATCAGTTTTTGCAACACTATTCAGGATCAATACTGAATCAGTTCTACCTGCTGGTTTTATAAGGTCATAGCCTCAAGAGGTTCAAGGGGAACTTAGTCCTCTTCTTGTGGCCATACCACTCATTGCACATCTGTTGTGACACTCTGTTGCTGCCTTGGTAACAGCAGCAGGAGCAACCTAATTAATCATATGCCATGCTGAGCATATTTGATTGTAAAAGCAATTTGTTGCCAAAAGCATATTTGAATAAATTGCAGCCTGTCAGATAGAAAGCTTCTGACAATCTTAATTATCTTTTGTTTTCCTTATTGCCTCAGACAATAGGAAGACGATAAGAATAGGCACCCAGTTTGCAAAGAAGATACAAGTTTTGAGATAATATTTTTAAAAATGCCTCATAGAATTGTTAAGACGCAGACAGGAAAATTTTAATTGTGATGTTTTAATGTCTTTGTCAGCTCTGAATTAATTTCTTGATAGCCCCATATCTTTCTCTATTGCTGCTCTAGCTGAAGTTTGAGGAAAACTGGGAAATACATGCAATTGTGTACTTGCCATTATGGAAAACAATGAGTTGGATCCAGAGTTAAATTTATTTATTTGTTCATTCCTGCACAAGTGCCACCTCCATTTGCATACGTATCTGGAAGTAGTTCACTGTAAATCATGCCACTATAATATGAGATCTTTTGTGCTGCTATTTCTTCCAATTCTCCTCTTCTTTGATATCAAAGGAAAATGTATGAATCCTAGTTTTTGGTGCTGTATCATTCAAACTTAATTGCCCAAGCACTGGTTTGTGTGTGTATGTTTCTTCGAGTCAATGTTGACTGGTAACTGTTATTGTTGTTAGCTCCTGAACATTGTTTGGCAGATTTTCAGAAGTGATTTGCCATCACTGTTTTCCTTAGGGCTGAGAGAGAGTGACTGGATCAAGGTAATCCATCTGACTTTGTGCCTAAGGTGGCACTAGAACACATATCCTCTCTGTTTCTAGCCTGATGCCTTAACTCAAGGGTGTCAAACTCAAGGCACGGGGGCTGGATCCGGCCCATGGGATGCTTAGATCTGGCCTGCAGGACTGCCCTGGAATAGTGAAGGACTGGCCTGTGGAGCCTCTGCCAACAAAAATGGAGCTCAGGAGGGCCACCGGCAGCCCTCCCAAGCTCCATTTTCACTGGCAGAGGGTTGTAGGAAACTGTTGCAGCCGAAAAAGGTGCTGGCAGAGTGCTCGGGCCACCACAGGTGCCCCCGACATGAGTGATGTCAAGCTGGCTATGCCCACCTTGGCCACGCCCACCCTGACCCTCCTGAGGTCAAACACAACCTTGATGTAGTTCTTAATAAAATTGAGTTTGACACCCCTGCCTTAACCAGTACACTGATATGGCTCTCAAAGCATTGGTTTGTAGTCTCAAAACAAATAATCACAACTGAATGTTTACTTGCAGCAATGCCAATGTGTTTTAGTCCTTAAGCTTCATTACAATCTCATAATAGGTCACCTAGGAAGGGAAAAAAAAAACTAGAAATAGTAAAACAAGGTGTTCACTTCATAATATGTGGGTAGATAATAACTTTTTGAAAAGTGTATGATTACAAGAAGACATTTCCCTGCAATATAATTTGCCTTTATTTTTTAAGGTTCCCAATTTGCTACAGACTATTTACTATGTTATCTTGGAATTCAGGGCTTGCTTCTAATGTCATTTTAAACAGACAGATAGGGTTTTTTTTGAGATCACAGCAATGAAGCCTTTTGTTCTAAATTATTGTGGGTATTTTGTCAGACCATTTTATATAATCATGTTTTCAGAGTTTAAGGGGGTGTATTGCTCTATTTATGTGACTGTCTTTACCAGATGAAAAGGGGAAAAATCCAATCTGAATATGTATTAAAACAAAAACATCTATTCTGATGGTCTGCAAAGTTTTCACAATCCTTAAGTATTTCTCCTTGGAGAAAATTCACCACTCAGAGAAAAGTACTGAAGAAAATAGTTAACTTCTGTATTCTAACATATTGATTGAGAATTTGTTATCAGTTTTACACATCCAATTAATAACATTCTCTCTTGCTGTCACCTTCAGTCATGAAAACTTTTTGGACATCACATTTTGGTTTGGGTACCAGTTACAGGGATGGCTCATCCAGGCTGATGCTTCTATTCTTTATGCAGTATAATAGGTATTTGGAAAATAGGCAAGTGACTCACTTAGATTAAAAAAAACAGCATTTAGTTTTTGTTCAAAGAATAATTCTGCTTAAAACCAATACACACCAGATTCTATGTTATCTATTGTTTGTATGGAACGATGGGTACCAGAAACATGCTGGGTACAAATATTTGATGAATGAAGACAATTATATGTGTCCCAAGTTAATGTGCCAGTGTATGTTCTTACTCTATCTTACACACACACACCATGATACAGCCCTCTCTCACCAACACTTAGATATCCTGGTGACCAACCCAGATTGGATCCTGCAACAAATGCAATTCCATGTTATCTATTGTTTGTATGGAATGATGGGTACCAGAAATGCGCTGGGCACAAATATTTGATTGTACTTCAGTGCATTACTGGATGACTCCCCCACCAACCTTTTTCATGTGCTTCTACCACAGTGACCAGTATGTCACCAGTATGTAGTAAGACAATTTTAGGCCTGTAGAAACTTGAAATTTCTCTGATAACAGCCGTATAACTTTCAAATGGAATTTTAGTAAGAAGAAGGAAAGAGCTTCTCTATTTTAATGATGGAAATTTTCAAAGGATGAACTTCATTCAGGAACTTTGAAATTCTGGATTTAGAAGTAAGTTATGATACTTGTCCTCAAGAAAAATGCAATCAGATAGCAGAAATCTCTACACTAGATTAGTTTTTTGTGCTTATGAAGCATGGAAAATATATTTTCATACAATATAATGTAGTGTAATATCTATACAAACTTTTTAAAAGACCCTGAAAATAAAACTCCTAATTAGTTACATAGTCCTCTCCATTCTAGTTTTATTTCTGTCTTTTTATTTTGAACAGAAAATAGACAATCAGTATGAAGTGACGGTAGTTAATGTTGAAATCCTGGTCACTGTGTATTTCATTTAGTGTTAATGAGATGGATTTTCACTTTGCCTTAATTGTAACTTTAACTAGATGGATGCTTAAATATAGATTTTGAAGTCATTTACCATGGGAATTGAATATGTTTCTGGATTTTTCACTGTGTCAAATAATGATGCTCAGGCCTGCTTCTTATGATGGTTTTAGAATTTTATTTCAGTATTAAACTGCATGATACAATTGTGTTGGATTCAAGAAAAGTCCATATATATGTCATTTACTTTTTGAAGAACACTTGTCTCTTTTCTGACCATTAATGTTAGAATGCTGTTAATTAGTTAGGATAGAACAATGATCATTATATCCAATGTGGAATTTAAACTAAGAATAGGAAGTCAGGAAGTGAGGCACTGACATAGGCACCTGCTTTCAGTTATCTGCTCAGGTGAATGTGCTCAATAAGGAGAATCTGTGAATCTACATAGAGTTGAGTTGTGAGGACAACTTGTTTAGGATTACAACTTCTTCTTGAAGTCATTTTTTTTTCTTCCAATTTGTGAGCCAAAGAGAAAGAAATAAAAATATTTGTTAGTTTCAGGAACGGCTATTGTGAAATGCTGCAGAATTGCATCCTGCTATTTCAAAGCATAAGTGAAATATTGCTAATATGAGAGCTCTTCTCCAGAACCTCCATTTTGGAGTTTAATCTAAAAGGTTTTTCTACTGAAAATGTACTTCTAATTAATGTGCAGCTTGTTTCCTTCTCCCACCTCACATGACACAGCCTTCCTGTCACCAACATTTAGATATGGTCTCACCAAGACTTAGATGTGACCCATTCTGAACTATGTATCGATCCATGGCATTACACAACACATAAACAGCTAACGTCTTCCATAAGACAAAACTTTATTATCTTAATGCCTTTCAGGTTTATTCTACACCATCTGTGTTGGTACAGAATAACAATGAGATTAGTAAAATCAAATTTGCTTTACACACATAATAAGCAAGAACAATCCAATAGCATCTTTTCAGGCTAACAAAGTTTATTAAAGCCGTAGGCATTTGTGAACCGCACTTCACTTCAGCAGAGCCACTGAGTAGCTAAATGCTACTTTTAATACTTTTTAATAAAATTTGTTATTTTGAAAATATGGTATCAGACTCTTTCTGATTTGGGTTATCATAGACTAATAGAATTCTCCTCATCCAATAACCTTAGGAGACACATAGCCTCCAAAAATCAATTCAAAAACTTAAAACATACATGATTTAAAATGTTCTCCATACTTGTACATACAGACATGGACATAAATATATGTATAATTAGTTGGCAGCTTTATCATCTGCCACTTTAATTTTTCCATTTGCTTGAAGGCAACTGCTTTTCATACTGGAAAAAGCTCTGCCATAAACACTTTCCTGTTTTCAAATATGATTTTTTTTTTTAAAAAATAGTCAGGTTATAAAGATCATGTCCAAAGTGCCCAAATTAAGAGCAGCTCTTGTCTGGTTTCTAGCTGAAGTGCAATAATATTTATATTCCTCGCTCTGATGGGTGACATTTAAAGTACAGTGAAGGACAACACTGAAGAGTGAATTATGCACTCTGAAATGGATAGCTGCTTGTGCGAATGTTAGGTGTGTAAAGCTAATTCTCTGTCAAGAATGCTGATGAAACATTGAAAAGAAAACTGAATCTCCCATTTGTTTCTCTTCCTCCCCTCCACACACATATATAGCCTTAAATCTTAATTCAATACCTTTAATAATAAATAATTGACCTAGAATCCTAGGCTTAGTTATTATAGTTAATGCATTAGAATGGTTAAGTATGATGCCAGATGTATGTAAGTATGTATGTATTTAGCGGTATAGATGCATACTGCTAAAACAGAGTAAGTACAGTATCAATAATCAAAAGGCTGATGATTTTATTTACTGTATGGAATTTACTTAAAGCAGTTTCCAGATCCTGATTGCTGAGCAACATTTAGGATGGAGTACAGGTAGTCCTTGACTTACGATCATAATTGAGCCCAACATTTCTGTTCAATGATACATTTGTTAAGCGAGCTTTGCTCTTCTTTACGACCTTTCTTGCCAAAGTTGTTAAGTGAATCACTGCAGTTGATAAGTTAGTAACCCGTTTGTTAAGTGAATCTGGCTTCTCCATTGACTTTGCTTGTCAGAAGGTCACAAAAGGTGAACACATAATCTTGGGACATTGCAATCATCATAAATATGAGTCAGTTGCCAAGCATCTGAATTTTGAACACATGATGATGGGGATGCTACAAAGCTTGTAAGTGTGTAAGTCACTTTTTTCAGTGTGGTTGTTACTTTGAACAGTCACTAAATGAACTGTTGTAAATTGAGGACTACCTGTATTTATATAATATTCTCAGACAAATACCTTTTGAACATAACATAATTTCCTGATGAATGTGGATAAGATTCCTCTTTAAAATAGTTAGGTCAATGAAGTATGGTGACCATGGACAGATATTGGACCAATGCTGAACTTTCCAGCAATAGTGGATAAAGATGAGATGTAACATATGATGATTCTGAAGTGTGAAACATTCTGCAGAACAATTCCAGATTTGGAAATGCAGAAAATTCCACCAAGATTTTATGACATCTATATTACTTATTTATTAATCAAACAAACTTACAAATAGCTGAGTTTTTCACAAGATGTGATTCTCGGTAGCATGTAATAATCAAAGAAAAAAATCCATTACATATGTAAAAACAAGCATTTAAAAATATAAAAAGTCAACATTAAAATAATTAGAGGTTAATTAAAATATATACAAATCCCAGGCAGGGAGAGAAAAAGTATTTCCATCTCAATAATGGAGCCATCTAAATATGTCTCTGGTACGCTGGGAGACCCAGGCATGGTGACAAGCAAATCTTGAGGAACTTCTGAAACATCAAGAGGGATAAAGGGGTGGGTGGGAATGATCCATAAGGTGAGTGCCACATCAGAGAAGGCCTGCCACCTGGGACCTACCAAACATAAGTCCCTGGCAGGTGGTGTCTAAACATACTTTCTCTGCTAAATCTAATGGGGCAACCTGATGTAATGTGTACTAATTTATAGATAACACTCATCATGCACTGTGTCAGAAAATGGAATGAAAGATAGAGAAGATATTAGTCAATGCTACAGTAGAGAACACAGTCTACTGCATGACTTTCTACCAATGATTTCATTATCCATAATGGATGATTGGTCGGTATTTCATCATTGTGGCTGATGGCTGTTCCTGAAGGCTATTTCAAGCAGCTTCTATGCTATGAACAGAACCTAATCCTGGCTGATTTTGTACAACTTGTGATTCATATAGTGTTTATACTTTTAGGCTCAAGGCTTCAATCTATTTGCTTTTATCTATTTGATTTAAGTTAATTAAACTGTTTTGAATTTCTCTATAAGTGATACATAGATTGTTTCCAAGGAGCAGACAATTGATTGCTGTAAACTTAATAACTTCAGTGAAGTGTTGGTTTGATTTGTAATTATTGTTTTTTTTTAAAGTCACAGTGCCTCAAATTCAATATTATCTTGCTTCCTTAAATTTAATTTTCGATAACATGCACCATGCATAGAGAGACTAGTGGTTTGTGTTGTTATCTCAATAACAAATGTAAGTAATTGATATGAAGTTCTTGTTTTATGTTCATCCTATTATAAGAAGGAAAATACAAGATTCTTTTTGTCCCTACCCAGTATCTGCATAATATCTTTTTTTTTATCGGGAACTAATCTTTAGACTCCCTGTGGCAGGAAGACTGCTTGTAGTCTTAAATAATGTATTAGTTCAATAAATATTTTTTGTAGACTAGCTTCTGGGAAATGTGCTCAGCTTCTGCCGATTTATTTCAATTTAGAAGCTCTATAGAGCCTGGCTAAATAAATAAAAAAAAACCTAATTGTTTTAGTCTGTGGGAACATCAGATCAAGAAGCAGAACCATTTCATTACTACAGCCATCATACATCGTTCATGGAAAGGTCATGCAAGAGCCATATATTCAGATGTGAGTTTGGACACTTATTTGAGTGCATCCATACAATTCACACAATGATTAATACATTAATAATTTATCAGTACATTATTATATTCCTGCAATTTAGAAATGATGTTTTCTGTTTCCCAAATTGTGTTATTAGTATTTACTCTTAGTGTTATAGAACAAGAAGTTTTAAAGGATTTCATTGAAATGTCTATGTTTGGTAGGTGTAGCTTAGCCAAATAAATATTGGATTTATTCAGGAAATGTATTTATTTATTTTAATATAATATATAGGATTGCAGTATAATATCTTTTCTATGGAGTATTGGGCTAAAATGCTAGATTTTAGGCAAATCCAAGAACTAATTATTGTATAAAATAACTTCCAAATCAAGAAGAGTTGAATTTCCCTCTATCTATCTATCTAGATAGATAGATAAATTATAGTGAGGGAACACTCCAACAGATTAGTTTCAATAAGCATTATTCTGGGTGTACGAAGCCATTGATAACACAAAAATGATATGGGGCATGATGGCAAAATATCCAGAATATTTGGGAGTCATACTACATCATGATTCCTAGGGTACCATGTCAATAACATATGACATCAGTTAGCTAATGCTTATTGCAAGATAAATCTTAGATAAATTCCTCATAATTTTATATACTCACTCTCTGAAATTTTAAATTAGTTTTGGGTTTGGGGTTAGTTGAGGTAATGGTCATATTAATTTTAGTAATGAGATCTTAAATCATCTTAAGACTTTTTTCATGAATTACAGTGTTAAATAGGAAAATACTTTGCAGTTAGCTCTACTTCTCAAAAAATTGAACCCAGAATTGAGTAGGAATTATTACATTTCTATCATGACTCTATTTGGCCATAACTCTGTAAGAATAGCATGGTATTTCCTGGATCATTCTTCTGCAGAATACGAGCCTCACAAGCAGAGCAAAGTTGCTTCATCTTATAGTCCCAAGTGATAAATCTTAAAAATTTCTGAAGACATATGTATGTACCCACCTATCAAATCCCATGATTGCTATTGATTCTCTATTTATGTAAAGTAGTCCAAAGTCACTACTTTCAAATTCAATCTATGTATGACTCTGTTTCCCAAACAAATATATTTAAAAGAAAAATACATCTTACTTTGTCCCATTTGCAACTGAAACACAGGGGTTGAGTGGGTTGATTTCAGGCAGGGGTCAAGTCCAGGTCTTATTTTAGGATAGTGGCATCATCTTCAAATTTTTCAATGACTCTACTATATGAGATGATGATGAAACATGAAATTGGAAGAAATAAAAAAGTAAGTGAGTACTATAGTCATTTTAATTACATGCTTGTGTAACGTTGCCATAGTGATAACTATTGATAGTAAGGAGAATAATTGCAAGTAACAGGGATGTTATTATTATTTTGTTTATTTATTTGTTTGAATTGATTTTTCATACTGCCTGACCACAGATGAACTCTACTGATAAACCATGTAACACGGACACATAATTTTGAATTAATATATCCTGAAGTACAACCGGCCATGGTAGATTTTTAAAAAATTAGTATTACTTCATTTTGATGTCATCTGGCAGATTACATATTCTTTTTTTCAGTATTACCTTAATTGCCTGTGTCTACAACCTGTGATGAAATGCAGAAAAAATATTATTTATACTAATTTTAAACAGAAATGATTTAATGCAGCCTGTGTTTTCTGACTTTGGCTTGGAAATATGTACAGATAGAGTGTGTTAAATTTGAGGGCAGCATGCAGCTAAACCTATCTATGCATTTGAATTTATGATGAATTAAGTCTTCTATTAAACCTTCTATAATAGTTGTTTTAAGTCTTCTGTAATAGTACTTAAATTGATGGTGAAGGCCTTTAAGAATGTTACTGGCATTATGACCATTCCAAAACCAGGGCAGCAACTGTCATCTAAGTTGGTCCAGAATATGCACCTGAATATTTATTTTAATATATTTAAATGAAAAGAATTTAGGTAAGTTTCCCTTGCTTTCCCTTTTTATACATTCTAATTTGAAAGTAATTTGAAAGTAACATCCTAGCTAGGCTATGTAGCCTACAATCAGCTTGACATTTATTAGTTCTGAAGTGGCTGAACTGTAAATTACACAGGTAAGCATTCGGTCTTATGGGCAAAGTATCACAATCAAAATGTGTTGTGTGGGATTTTTAATGCAGCTGTTGCCAAAAAAAAAAGTTAACTGTTCTAGGCATGCAGAGGGTGGGGGGGGGGAATGTTTAGTATAGATCTGGGAAAACAATTGTACACACACACAAACGCACCAAAGTAGTAATCAAGGAAGCTACTGCATTTTCTCCCCAAATAATACAAAGAATTTTAACCCATTGAGCCATCATACACAATACAAATCATGCAAGAAAGAAAATGAAAAATGATAGGCGATCATAATATTGCTACCACTTTCCAGATGTTCTTTTGTAGGTGATTTATTTAAAGAATTACTATTGACTTACTTGTTATGTTGCATTATGAATACCAATGTGTTTTCATGTTGATAAAAATATTCAATATTTATTTTTTAAAAAATCTCTGGCTTTGTTTTGTTTTTCATTTTATTGTGCATATTTCAGTTACGTAGCTGTTTCTTTTTCCTTCACATTAAATGTACTTCTGATATTTGCTTTTACAAATTCAACAGCAAAGTTGGTACTCAGCAGTACATGAATTTAAAAAGACGGCTATCTTTATATTTAAATCTACTGGATAAAGTTGTCAAATGGCTTTAATTATGTAGATTCAGAAAGAATTCGTAATAATTGTTCTTGACTTTGAAGAAAAACTAACCAGTGTTAGTTCTGGATCAAATATGGTGATTATCTTTACATTGCTGTAAGCTGTTGCTTATTGAGCAGCAAATGTGTTTATGAATATTGTTATATAAGCAACACATATTTAATATGGATGGAAAATGCAATTTAAATATGCAAATGATTTCCCCAATAGTGCATACTCCATCCTCAAATTAACCAAATACAAACATGGAACAGATCTCATTTAATCTGAGGCATCTGCAAAAGGAAATTCGTTGTGGATTCCACTCAATATTCCAAGCATCTTCCAGGAAAATCTGCAGCATTGAATTTATTGCTTGTTTTTATTTTTATTTTTTTAAAAAATATTTTTTAAGATAAGAATAACTGGAAAGTAAATATAAGCCTTGGTAAGCATTTATTTACTTAATTTTTTTTTTCTAAGTCTTTAAAGCCACTCTGCCAAAAACTGAATATAAATTGTAACATTAAAGATTGTTTTGCAGTGGGAATAGTTTTGCATTCAAATTGTTAAGATGACTGACAGTAATATTACCAAATTCTGACATTCTGTGTTATGAATGTGTGTGTGTGTGTTTGTGTGTGTGTGTTTGTGTGTCTGTGTGTGCATATGTATATTTCATATATTTATTTATTTATTTATTTATTTATTTATTTATTAATTCAGTTTATATACCGCCCTTATAAATATAGAACATATGTGTGTGTGTGTGTGTGTTTCGTAGATTTTCACAGGTAGAGGTATGCAAGTCTTGGCGTATTCGGGTCTTTTCCCATGTAAGATTGAGGGTATCTTGGTGATGTTTTGACAAGGTCCCACTCGTCATCTTCAGGCTGGTGCCTTCGGCTTTGTGCCTGTGCAAGAAAAGCTTTGCTTGCACAGGCATGAAGCTGA
>JANHZT010001657.1:10000-20167 GCA_032468215.1 Stegonotus admiraltiensis | reverse complement strand
GCCTGTGCAAGAAAAGCTTTGCTTGCACAGGCATGAAGCTGAAGGCACCAGCCTGAAGATGATGAGTGGGACCTCATCGAAACGTCACCAAGATACCCTCAATCTTACACGGGAAAAGACCTGAATACGCCAAGACTTACATAACTAAAAGAATTGACCTTTTTGTACTTAACACAAATTTCAATACTTTCCAATGCTTTAATGATATATAAGTTTGTGTTTCAGTGCACATTGGATTGTAATTAATTAATTAATTAAAAATAATTTTAAAAATCAGGTATTTGAACCTACCCAGAACAAGTTCTATGCAATAAGGTCTATGCTTCAGTTAGATACTAGGCTTTTTTATTTTTAATCTTGAAAAAAATCTTTGTAGAAATATTTTGCATCTGAACTTTTACGGTCAAAGTTCTGTTTAGTCTTGTTACTTGATATTTATGGACTGTGTTTATGTCCAATCTGAAATGTTTGTGTTTGAGATCGTACAAAAAAATTATGTCACTCTTCATGTTTCTCTAGAATTTTTAATTCAGTATTTTTTTTTATAATTTATATTGTAATGTAGTATTTATTTTATGATTTATTTTCTTTTTATTCCATACCCAGTGCATTTGTTTACCTTCTTTTGACTATTTAAAAATCAAGGAAATATTAAAATTAACACATATTTTAAAATTGTGCTTATCAATACTCCTTTTTTTAAAAAACAAACAAACAAGAGCTTCCCAGTTCCAGATCAGGACTATAGTATGCAGGAAGTTTTTTTTTTAAAAAAATCATTGTCTACTTATAGTATTTTCTATCCTTGTTCTGCCTTCAGTTTTACCTGAATGTGTGATTTAAAAACAGCTTTAGGGCAATAACCAACAGAAACTGTATCCTCATCATCACTCCCACCTCTTCTTTTAGCAGGAATGCAGACAGAATGGAGAAGAACTAGTACATACTTTTGAAATGAAGGTTGATATTCATGTCAACCTACATTATAGACTAGAGGTATATAAACAAACCCGAAAGTCAGCTTCCGAAGCACTCAGAATTTGCAATCATCAAATACCTTATGTTGCCAGGATTGACTGAATGTGAGCCTGACCCCCCCCCCCACAATCTGTGTTGACTTATTTGCCACACTTTCAGTCTGTGCTGAAAATTGAAAAAACCTATCAGTTTTCAAACTATGAATGTGTATGTTACTGATATTTTCCCCATTAATCATTTAGATTGATCATAGTATGCCAAATAGCACTGTAATAGTAGTACTAATAGTAGTAGATTTTAGCACTTTGACTTCCTGAGGAACTTTGCTGTGTTGCAGGGTCAGTGACATGTAGTGAAGTTTATTGATTTGCTCTTGTTTAATGCAAGCCTGTGGCAGATTATCAGCCTTTTCATTGCTGGCCCTTCTTTCAGAATTGGCAGGCAGCCTGGTCTGTTCCAGCAGTTTAAGGCCGGGGTCAAAGTACTCCAGGAAACAAAGGGGACCACTTTTAGGCTTATGACTGATACATGTGGCCATTGTCAGAATTGTTGATTAAGTTTGCAAGAGAGTGGTGATCTATTAATTTGGAGAATTCAGGTTTACAACTTGTTCATCATATGCTTTTGGGGGGGGGCATGCTGTTCTATTCACTGAACAAAGGCTTAAGAAGGGAGGCAAGGCAGAATAAACACTTCACAACTGTTTATTGGCTGACAATAAAAGCTAACAGTGACTCGGTCTGCTTAGCTAACTACCTTGGAGAGCGAATGGCATTTTGAGGCACTGACAGCTCTTTTATACTGAGCTGTCAGTAGCTGGGCCAATCAGGAGCCGTCAATTTCCCGCTGGCTGGTTGCCGGCACACAGACCAATCCCCTGCTCTATTGGCCGCCAGCGCTTGCCATCCGGATGTAACACATGCAATTATGGATACTTGAGGCTGGTGGCCGGATAAAATTTTCCATTAAATTCAGAAATTTCCTAAGGTTTCCTGAAACCATATTCCTTTCTTTGTTACTGTTTCATACAGAGATCAATTTCACCATTTGTAAATATAAAGATATGTCTAGCACATCTTTCTAGCCACCTCCAAGAATTACTGTCATTGCAGTGTATTATTTTTACATTTCTTAATAAGAAAGATCTGTGATGTAAAATATCTTCTGAGCCTAGGACAGTCCTGGCATTTGAGTGAAATGTAACACTACAGATGGCCAGAAACTGAATTTGATTTAATTTAACTTTATATTTAATTACAAGTAATTTAGGGAATATGATTATTCTCTAACAATGTATTCAATAGGGCTGAACAAAGAATAAGTGCTTCAGAAAGCCTAAGAATGTATATAAAACTCTTCTTTTAAGATCCTTTATGAATCTTTAAAACAAAACTTCTTTTAGTTGTCTCTACATTCAATGCAGCCAACTAAAGGAGTAGATGTGCTTATTCAAATATTTCCACAGCTCTTTTATTTAATTGTTTTCTTATCTTAAATTTGGAAACAACAAGATTATCCCAAGAAGCTGTGCCCCTTGATTTCAAGGGCTGCTTAGAAAACTGGTGAATAACAATCATATAAATTAGCCTTCGGCAATCTACTGGTCAGCTACAATCCCCCAAATTTCATTTAGTTCAAAATATCAGCAGAGAAATACATCAGATGTGTTCTGTAGTTCTTTGGCTATTATTTTAGTTGAGCTCTGGATCTTATTTTATTTTTTTGCCAAATTAACCTATCTACAGGTTAATTGAGTTGGTTCCATGATTTTAAAAACTGGCTGCAGTTATCTTGATCCCAGCTGTATCTCTATGTAGGTTTAGTTGGCAAGGTTTTTTTTTATCTGATAGGGTTTTTTAAAGGATGTTTTAACTGCTACCTGTTTTTTGCTCTGATAGTCACCTAAAATAGGAACATAGTTGTAGCACTATGATTTACATAGTGCTACATTGCTCCTGTGAAATAGAATAGGATCTATGCAGGTCATTAGCTGATGATTACCGGTATATTCTATCAAGGTTGTGTCCCCTCAATACCGTCAATCTTTGTTGCATGTAATGCTTTTTCTTGCCAGTATTCTGTTCTTATGTTTATTAAATTAACTTGATATTCATGTTTTGTTGCCTGAATATTAGTAAGTTCCAATTTTTAACTTGGATCAATGCTTGTTCTTGACTGTCTTTTCCATAATCAGCCAGTGCATGCTGTTCTTCTAAAATAGTTTGTTTGACTTGAAGTAAAACCTCTGCTTCCATTTCTGCCAGGCATGTATAATCTATCAATTATCACTATGGCTATGTAATGCATAGTGACCAGTCAGTAGCTTTCTTGTTTTTCTGTCTGTTATTTTTATTATTTTACACTTATTTGGCTGCCCATGTCCAGTGGATTCTGGGCAACACTTAAATCTAAAAGAGACATAAAGCAACTAAAATATTAAATCAATAGATAGACTGGACTAACATGCTCTAGCAAGAAAATCCACAACCTTAGCCTAGAAGTATAGCCAGGTTTTTTTTTTTTCAAAGTTTTCTAGAACTCTAAATCAAGAGTTTGGTCTCCTTAGCTCTAGGGAGAATCTCTACATATTGTATGTTATATCTCAGCAATATTTATTATGCATTTTATAATGTATAAGATTATATCCATCTGTTAGTGATACATTGTATTGTAACATTACAGCAAGTAGAGAAGCATAAAATTTAATATCTGAAATATCATAAAGCCAAATTAAAAGAGAACTTAAGATATCCAATCATATGAAACCACTCACTTTGAACCCTGTATGGTAGGTCATTCCAGGTGCATTGTTATTTCTCACCTTAGAAAACAGCCACGGGACTGATCAATATATACATTATGCAATAGGAGCTTGTATCATTAGATAACAAGAAACAATCTAATGTTTCTACCCTGCTATCCAATTTTCTTATTTGATACATGTCTATCAAGTTCTCTAGCTTTTCAAGCCAAACATTTTTTAGTGAAGCTGTTCAAATAGATGGGTATGAAGATCTGGACAATATTATTTGATTAGGGACCTGTCATGTAGATAGAAGAGGTAGGTTGCTACTAATATAATGTATGACCCAGACGCTTATAATTACAAAAGCCATGTGGCTATCTCTCAGGCAGCATCTCTAGTCCCATGGGATAGATTAGATATTCTTTTCTTTTGTTGTTGAAAACATAGTTTTCAAAGAGGAAAACCCAGCTGGAAAACTTACTTCTGTCACCTCAGCTTAAGGGCAGTTTTCTCTAATAGCAAAAACTTCTGCATCTCCTCCCAATTGTCACTACTAGCTGTACCATATTACATGCCATGTAATTGTGAGTATATGTGTATGTAGCTATACACATATAGTGTATATGTATATACACACATTTCTAACTCCTGTACAAATCAGTTTTATATATCCACTGACATAATATTAACTTCCTTTTGATCTTTTTATAAATAGAATACTTGATTTCTTAAATAAACATTCAAACAAAACAAAGAAAAGGTACTAATCTTTTAGGAAAAAGAATGAGTGCAATTTCAATAGACAAGCCTCCATTTTTAGATTTGTGCTTTAGATTTGTTTGTCTTTGGTAGTGAGCAGGTGGTAGTTTTGATACCTCATTTTTAATAGATGCTATTATCACAACATTATATGGTCTAGGTATAGGCAATCATGCATTTTAATATTTGTTTACACCCTTCAAGGCTCTTCAGATTTTCTCAATAAAAACAAACTAATGAAGAGTATTATAGCTCAGGTCTTAGTCCATTTAATATAAAATATACCATTAGTTGAAAACATTCAGCACTACATACTGCAAAACAGTTTAATAAACTTTGCAAGCTTTGTTTCTGAAAATAATTCACAGATTCATAAAGAACATATACTGAGCTACAGGAAGGAGAGGATACCATTTCAAAATGGCTTCCTGTTATTTTTATAGTCAGGAAGACCTCTAAAATCTCAATACATGGATAAGATGGCGGAGGAGAGGCTTTAGATTTGTTAATCTTTGGAGAATATTTCGGAAAAAGTTGAATGTGTACAAAGAAGACAGACTCCACCTCAACTGAAATAGAACAAGGCTTTTCTATTTGAAATATCAAAATGGTGGCAGAACAGATTTTATAAGCCTTCGTGTGGTAAAGAAATGTGTAGATATTTCCAGAAATATTATTCAAAATAACAAAAAGGCTGGGTCTGAGTTAATGCATGGTGATGTTAATAAGGAAATGAAAGGGTGAGAAAAAGGCTGTGAGAAAAGGCTCATACCAATGACATTTGGAAAAGGATACGGTATGCAGGACTGTTAAAAAACATATCTGAGCCAAGCAATAGAAACCTAGAAATATGGAGAGAATCAGTTGGACACAATCATTTCCAGATGCAGATTTTATAGGCAAGACCAGGAAGAGTGGGATTGACGTTGGGATTGACATTGCTCTTTATATGAAAGCAAATATAAAGTCTAACATTATACTAATGTTAGAGTAACACTAGAGTAGTGTAAAGATTTGAAACCTGATGATTATATATAAATATGATGGGTGGCATATGTGGACAGAAATAAAAATTAAATCTAGGGACATTCTATTGCCAACCTGATCAAAATACTGAAGATGATCTTCAGAGTTCCAGAAATATTGCTCGTATTTGGGTAAACGAACCAACGGGCAAATGTAATTCAGCTTTAGTAGATAGCAAGTGGTCTCATATTGAGGCAAAACAAATTTAAATTCACACATGCATTAATAAGTCTCAGTTGTTTATAGCTATTTTATAAATTAATCTGTGGAATTTCTTACCACAAACTATGGCAATGCCCATGAACTTGGAACTTTTAAAAGGGTAATTAATACATATATGGAATATAGTTCTATCAAGGGCGATTGGGCTTGAACAGTCAATACTGCCTCCACATACCGTGTGCAGCTGAACAATGGTGTTCAGATGCACAAAAGCATCATGGCTGATAAGCACTTCAGAAGCATTTGGTGGATTATTTTGAGAAACAAACGACTGGCTTGACTTGATCCAACTATGCTGTTCATGATCTCAAATCATACTGTAGTTGCTACATGGAATTTAGAAACTATGATATAAACAGATTTAGGCTGGTGGTAATAGGATTAATTTAGGATACTATATACTGTATATAAAATTGGATATAATGAGTTTTTCAATATAGTAACTTAACATTTTGTTTTCTCTACTTATGTATTTGGCTACTTCTATTTTTGGATAGCTTCAGTCAAGAGATTCAGATATGAGTGAAAATCAAATGCTTATTGTAAAAATGTAGGAAACATTCTGAATTAATGAAAGAATTGATTTCATCATGTAAAACAGGAAGAATATAAGAAGCTTTGGTTCATGCTTATTATGTTGTGATAGTGTTGATTGGAAATCTGGGTTATCTGGGATTTTTTTTCAGTTCAGAATTAGGAAGATTGAGACTAGTTTCAGAGAGAGATGCATTGTTGCAGCAAATAATAACTTGGACTCTGAGTTCGTAATTAAAAGCCTCAACAGATGCCAAACTACGGTATCTCAGATTATCAGTGGCAGGTTGAATTATTGTTGCTGTTTTTCTCATTAGATTGATGATGCTTGTGTAAAAAAGTAGTCATGATGTAATCCAGAGTTCTCCAACCTTTCTGGCTTTGAGGACCCGCGAGGGGGGGAATTGAGTGCCAGGCAAATTAAATGCATGCATGTGCTCACCCACTGCTTTTTAAAGTGGGGATTTGTGTGCATGCGTGCTTGCCTGCGACTTCTGCAGTGTGTGCATGCGTGCTTGCCTGTGACTCCTCAGCCTCATTCTGAATGGCTCAAGGCCCGGTAGTGGGCCACGGCCCAAGGTTTGGGGACCCCGGATATAATCATTGGCCCTAAAATATCTTGAATGAAAAAACATTATTTTCTTTTTTGAACTTTAACTCTGCTTTAGAACAAGAAGCCAAGGTTTTAGAGTTACAATCAGTACGGATATTAAGATTTTTAATCTTTTTAAACCTTTTTCATCTCTTTAGTATTTATGCTTAAACATTTAAAGGTAGTTTCAAATAGTATTTCCTGTAAGTGGGGAAGCTTTTCTGCCTAAATGTAACTGTTTTCTACATCTTCATCGTTCGTATACATGCTCTTCCCCCATTAGCGTCAAAGGATATTCGCTTGAACAAATGGAAGATAGGTTAAGATTCCTAAAGGAAGCATAGTTGTTTCAGATTTTCCAATAGCTCTAGACATTTTGCCTTTCCATTTTTATTTCCCCCCTTTTTTTCAACAGTTTTATGGAGAGATATTTGCAGATTTAGGCTGCAAATATCCAGACAACCACAAAGAGACTCAGAAATAATGCCTTCTAATGGTGTTTGAATTGCTGTCCTAGATTACCCTACAACTAGCATCTCACCTGTTTAGTGAATTAATAGCAGGATTGTCAAGAATCTCTATGGTAATGTGTGAAACACTTCAAAAGTTGTGTTCCTGTACTGAGCATTGCCTCACACAATTGTATGCTGAAGGAGAAACATTTTTCTAAGTTCTCTAAATGTGCTGTCTCCTCATTTTTTAAAAATATGCCAGTATGTGTAATAGCATTAAAAGGGCAACACTACCTCAGAATTAATAAGCAGTTTGAAAGGAAAAAGAAGAAAGATAAAGGGGCTCCTGGACATTTGTTGCAAAGCAAAACAACTTGAATGGTTTCACCACATTGCTTGAAAGGCTGCCCCCCACCCCGCCAGCCCATTCACCTTCACTTCTCCTTTTTAAATTCCTAACTGAAATGTTGATAAGCAACACATAACAATCAACTGCTGCAAATCGGTATAGATTTCTCCTTTACAGAATATAGAAAAGTGGATTTAACCAACTTCTAGGTCTGAAAAAAAAGCACAATTCATCATAGATTCCAGATCTTGGGCATTTTTCATATTGAAGTGCTGCATATAACGGAAGGATGCCCAGAGCTTGCAAATCAGTTTGATGCTAGTTAAGTCACTTAGCTCAAAGGTCATAGGTAAGATGGCAAAATGTTTTTGATGCTCACTTCTCTGTGGAATTAGGTGTTCTTGTTCATGTTATTCAGCAAGCAACATCACAGTGGTTAGACAGACAATCTAGTGACAGACTCATTTAATCACCAGTTTGGTCACCAGACTATAAAAAAGATGTTGAGACTCTAGAAAAAGTGCAGAGAAGAGCAACCAAGATGATTAAGGGACTGGAGGCTAAAACATACAATGAATGGTTACAAGTACTTGGCATGGCTAGTTTAGTGAGAAAAGGACTAGGGGAGACATGATAGCAGTGTTCCAATATTTGAGGGGCTGCCACAGAGAGGAGTGGGTCAAGGTATTTCTAAAGCACCCAAAGGCCAGACAAGGAATAATGGATGGAAACTAATCAAGGAGACAACCTAGAAATAAGGAGAAATTTTCTGACAGTGAGAACAATCAACCAATGGAACAGCTTGCCTTCAGAAGTTGTGGGAGCTTCATCACTGGAAGCTTTCAAGAAGAGACTGGACTGTATCATTCATCAGAAATGATATAGGGTCTCCTGCTTGAGCAGGGGGTTGGACTAGATGACTTACAAGGTCCTTTCCAACTTTGTTAATCTGTTAAGCAGGAGAGGGTGCTTGGATAATTCCCTGAGAATCTACTACATTGCTCAATTGAGATCTTAGTCATCACTTGGAACGAAAGGTTGATGACAGCCTTGAATCAGACTGTGCCTATTCAGTCTTTCACTGTTGAGACTCTTGAGGATCTCCCTGGCTTTCAGAAGAGCTCCAGGGTATGAAATAATGGAAGAGCAATCTGGAGTGCTGTTGTAGAAAGATCAGGAGCAAATCTAACCAAATATGTATATATAGTCTATATTAATAGTTATATCATGGCAATAACAGTGGAAAAATATAATAATATTTTCCTATCATTGTTGCAACTGGCAACAGTGCTATTTGACAACCTTATTCAACATAACAAAGTCCCTACAAAGCCACTGAAAATTATTTTAAGTTTCTGATGGTTAAAGTATCTTGGATCCATTCTAAGCTTCACTCCAGTTGTGCATATCCTGTTGAGATTGCTTGAGGTAATAACTGTGAGATAATATTCAAACTGGTGAACATCAAAACTGTTCCAAGGAACTATTTAAACTGATGTTTTTATTATATTGATTAACCCTGGCATTATATACGATAATGGAAAATGATCAACATGAATCTGGAAGGCAAACAAGCAAATGTTATAACCAGCTGAAATTGAGTGTGACCCTCTCTTAATTTCATACTAACAACTAGAAATTGCTTAGAGGTGGGGTAGGGATTTTCACCTTCTTCCCACAGTAAATAGCCTGATAAATTTCTGAGTGTTTGTTAAGAATTGATTCATTAGTATTTCCATCCAACTTCTATTTTCCTTCATCAATTCTGGGCAAAACAAACAAACAAACAAAACTTTTCTACTTCTCTAACTTAAAAAAAAATCTTAATAGGAAGTAAATGAATTTATAAAAATTGGGTTTTTTTATCCCTTTCCTGGAAATAGATAAATATCAATATTTTCTATGATTTTCCAGAAAAGATGTTCCATGTATGGAACTGATGTGGTGTACTTATCTCAGTAAACTTTCATTTAGGGTTGCCAGTATAATTCCCCCTTGAATTATGATACAGAACATTCTATGCACTATTCAGGAGAGAAACCATTATTATTTAGTTTATTTCATTTAGTACCTTATGGCAGTTGTTTTATTATTGAAATGCAGTGGGTTTGAAAGAGCTCCACACTACATGGAATAATTTTATTCATATACATATGCATACACATTTAAGGCAGTATTCTCTATAATCCAAATCTGAACCCAGATGAAAGTTCATTAGTGATTCAAGAAGTGAAAGGTTACACAGAGAGAGACAGGCTAACTTCCCAACTTCAAGTATAGTCCATGGAGCCTGAAAAAGTGGTCGAAATCCAATAATTGCATTCTCATGCTTGAATGCTTCCTGTAGATGGAAAGTTAGTAGTATTAACCTAAAGCCAAGTCTTGTCCATGTACCCCAACATAAAAATATTTATATTTTTTTCTTTCATGGATGAAACATGAAATGTTATTCTAGTGTCAGGTATATGTAAATTTTGTTCAGATACATTTAATTATAATTATATCTATC
>JANHZT010001657.1:0-5000 GCA_032468215.1 Stegonotus admiraltiensis | reverse complement strand
AACATTGTATTTGATGCTGTTTAATCAAATTTAAGTTTTGTTCTATGTCCACTTCTCTGTTTGAGAGTGATGCAACCACATGACATCTAAAGCAATATGTAGCCCTCTAACTATAAAATGTACCCCCCAATTAATTCTGACTGAAGATAAGTCACCCGTTAAATAAATAAATAATTTAGATTAAATTAAATCTATAATAAAATAAAATTTCACTAAAATTCAGGCGTAATTCTCTTTTAAAGTGGCTCCATTTAAATCAGTGGAGTTTAATTTACTTATGATGTGTTCTAAGTAGGGATAAATTGAATTCTACTAACTAATTATGTATGGATTGCAGCAGAAATGGTTGTTGTGAACCCTTTTTTGCAACAGTGCCTTACCCATTGTTGTTTTAACATGGAAAAACAAATCTCCCAACATAAGACAAATGACTTTTTTACTAAGTCATTTTTGTCTAAATTGATGGAAATGCTTTCAGAAATCACTCTTCATAGAAAGAGACTAGCCTACACTTAACAACTCCTGACTCACATGAAGAGTCTACTTTTATCTATCTTGTTCCTAACACACTGACCTAAGAAACAAATGCTGGAGGCTACATGATAGAGGAAACTCATACATTCCTTGCCTGGTTCCCTTACTCCCAGGAAACTGTGGGATATAGTGCTGGACATGACGTTACCTTGGGTACATGACAGTCAGCCCCTAACCAGGCTCTGTTTTACAGGCTTTGGTGGCACCTACTTTATATTCTTGGTAAGATACGAACTTGTGGTAATTGGGGCAAGAATGGCAAACATATCTATGTTCTTTTCTTCCAAATCTTGTTTGACTTTTCTAAGTGTCTGTTTTAAAGAAAACAGTATAAGCTCTTGGGCTTATTTGGCACTATTAGCGTTTTATTGTTTAAGTGTCTGACTGACAGGGCATAGGAGCAACTACATCTGAAAGGTACTTTTTTACTTTTTTCCCTGCAGAATTCTAGGCAAAGTCTGGTGCTGGAGTTGGCTGTCATGTCCAAGGCTGTCAGCTTTTTTCTTCTTTTTCCTTTTTTTCCTTTTGTTCATTTTCTTCAAAATCACAAGGGTATGATGAACTGCAGGGTCAGATGGGCTGTTTTGGATCAAACAATTTGTTTAGGATATCACGTCTCTCTTTCAAAAACAAAAGTTATTTTTTTCTCTCCTGCTCCATACTTGATGTTGAGTTTGGCAAAAGTCCCCTTCACTACAAGATGAGTTCCACTACTTGTTGGAGGAGCTCCTTATCCTTGAGTGAATGTGAATGTTATAATTGATCAGGAATAAAATAGTCCATCTTGCCTGCATTTCATTTTACCTCGTTAAAAAAATAAAACCAATCCCTGGCTAATTAATTTAAATTTCTAAAACTTTACTCATAATGACTATTTGTTGCATCTACACCTTGCAAAATTATTTTGCCCATTATGGGAAAATGAATATATTTTCTATATATATTTGTTTGTTCAAGTTACTCAATTTTCCATCTTAAGGATTTCATGCATGTCAATTGCATTATATATATATTTGGCAAATTAGAGGAATGTAAAGGCTACTGATTTCAGCCTTTTGTATTGTTATTAAATTGTGATTTAGAATGATCTAAAGAAGATATTACCAAAATCCCTCTATTTTAATGGTCATGAGCAGGCAACTCCAGCAATTTATGTATAGTCTGACTTGTTTTAAAATAAGCACAATAGTAATATTTTCATTGCTTTTGAAGTAAATGAGATATGTAGCTCATCCACTTCTATTCACTTTGAAGTGTGAAGCTATGTATAGAGATGGGAGATGTTTCATTTTATTATTGACTTGTGACATCTAGCTTCATTATGCTGATTTTTATATGATTGCATGATATATTCAATTTCTTTTATCCTTCTTTGTATCAGAGTTTTCCTGATACTTCCCCCTCCCCATTAATTCTATTATTTCTTAGAGTTTAAGATACATCTTATTTGTTATGGAAGTCAAATGTTTTATGAGCAAATTATTTAGAAGCTCATAAATGCTTTGAAGAGCTTCTGCAAATTTTAACTGACAGGATCGAGGTTATTATTTGTTTTTAAGCTAGATGGAAACTTTCTCTTTTATGACTCACATCAATGATTGTTTTTCATTACTGCTTTATTTGTCATTTTCTATATGCTAGATTATGATAGTGAAATATTCATTCGGGTCTCCCATTGCTATAACTTGAGTTCTACAATCTTGCAATTTGTTTCAAAAAATACTTTGAGGTGTGTGTGAGAGAGATCTATCTATCTATCTATCTATCTATCTATCTATCTATCTATCTATCTATCTATCTATCATCTATCTATTATCTATCATCTACACACACATGCATATGTCTGTGTATGTGTGGGTATGGGTGTGGGTGTGGCATCATATGTTTTTATGTATATAATTTTTTGCCTTTTCCGTTGTTTGTCTTCATATGTGTCAGTTAAGCTGTAGTTTTATTTCATTCTTATTGGCTCAGTGAATCCCTGTTTCCTTGATAATAAAACCCTGAATTCCAACATTCTAATCTATTGTTAATACTCTGGATTCATCCTTTTCCCCTGGTTTTCATTAGGTTCCGAGCTCATGCCCAAAGCCCTCTCCACTAGGATAGTGGGAGGCATTTGGTGGTTTTTCACACTTATCATCATTTCCTCGTACACTGCTAATTTAGCCGCCTTTCTGACAGTGGAACGCATGGAATCCCCCATTGACTCAGCAGATGACTTAGCAAAGCAAACAAAAATAGAATATGGAACTGTTGAAGATGGAGCAACCATGACCTTTTTTAAGGTAGGACCTTTAAAATTAATTAATGAGAGGGAGGGAACTCTATGTTTTCTTCTACTCAACAAATTAGCAGACAGGAAAGCCCTTTGTTCATCTAGGTTATTTTTAAATCTGGGTGGGGTATTTGTTTTTGGCATATTTGAAGATATAGGATATATTTGTGCATAAATAATTTACTTTTGAAGTGATAGTTGTTGTTAACATATTTATCCTGACTTTTTCATCAAGGGATTAATGAAAAAGCAGGACAAAGGATACTTCTGCTGGATTATCTTTGTTTTATTGTAACATATATTTACCGATGAATCAATTTGTATTATTTTATTACTTAGAAACATCAGATCTTGGTTTGACATTTGACCAATATGTTTCTGATGTACTAAGGCAGTACCAAAGTGATATCCTTATTTGCATTATACTTGGCATAAATTACTAAATAAAACAATATCAGAATCATTGGTAAACCCTGTCCTGATATATTCAATTTCATTAGACCTTGAAAAAGTTACCAGTTAGAATGCAGTATTAAGCCTCATAATGTCAAATTTGTGTGAGCCTGAACTGCTTCTTAGGACTGGGGTGTTGGATAATACCCCTTGCCCATTTAAAAAATAAAAATAAAAAGCAATAATACTTGCTTTTGTCAGCATGAATGCATTTATTAGGGTCTGAGCCATCTGAGTTTTGTAATGTTTTTAGCATTTTTAGAAGCTTTCTTGTGAATTCAATAAATAGTCCAGAAATACAGATATATATATAAACATTCTCAACAACGGCATAGAAGCAACAAGCTCTAGAAACATGAGGCTGGATGTTTCCATCATTCTTAGCTTCCTCACTTGCTGTTCCTGTGAAGTTGTCCTGCGAATGGAAGCTAACTTCAAAGATAAGATCGAGGTTGCTCCTAACTTTGTATGCATGTGTATGGGAAGTTAACTGTAAGAGAACAAGCTGCTACTATATCCTAAAACTTCTTTATAGCTACTCATTTGTTGTTATTTCAGTTTCATTTATTTTCCTGCTTGTGATATACAATAGTGTTGGCATCATCCTTTCATTTCTGAAGGAACAAACATCTAGTTGCACTGAAGGTGGATAAGCTGCTGTTATTTTAAAATATGTGTGGCATATCAGGGCAAACTGTTAATATTTTCAAATGGATTTAAACACTCTGCCTCTGGGGAATTGGGAACAACTGACTTTGTTGGTCTGTTTGATTGAAAGAAACATAACAGCATAAGACAATTTATATGAAAGGTTTGAGAAAACAATTGATAGAAGTATGCTACTGCTAATTGCGTATATATTTTTGTTCTTATGACCTATGGGTATCCTGATATTTGCAAACACAGGTGACAACTTTCAAAATTAATTATTATTCTGGTGACCTAATAGTTTGACTGAATTTTGTCTGACTATGAATAATTTAGCTATTTCTGCTGATACTACAAGAGTTAAGTAAACATAAACCAAGCTCTGGTGGAAATTCAATTTACTCTAGAAATTAAAACTAATTAATATTTCACTGCCCAAAAAGAATGAGAAATGCTTTTACTTGTGGGTTGTTTTGCAGAAGATGTACGTAACATCTTAATGAAACTTTTATGAGGAAAAAAATACTCTTATTTAGTAGGAACTAATCAATTATAGCTGCCGTAATAGTTTGGGGCATTAAAGCTGTCAGAACATGAATAGGGAATGTTTGAAGAGCTCATTTTTTTTGTCTTTAAAGAGACCATATGATTAACCTCCCAGAGAGTATAGATGACACAGATAATTGATTCTCTTTTACAAAGAAGAGTAGAGGGCTTTAATTTACTGTCATATTTATTTTGATCTTGTAAAGAACGTCAATCATCTATTCTATCTGATTGCATGTCCGAGAGGAAAAGCAATGTTTTTGAGTCCAGTTGTCAGAACTTCTATTCCTCCTAAACTCTTCAAGAGCAGGGTCCTTTTCTTTTTCTTATCTGATGCTTCTTTTCTGTTCCCTGATTACAGATTCTTCTTTACAATGTTTTTTAATTTTATTTTTTCCAAATTATTGCTTTCTATGCATACATATTAAAAGTTGAACCCAGTAGTATCTATTACCACATAAGAAAGCAGATAAGGTAAGATGATGAGAGGAGAGGAGAGGAGAGGAGAGGAGAGGGGAGGGGAGGGGAGGGGAGGGGAGTG
>JANHZT010001654.1:158787-177091 GCA_032468215.1 Stegonotus admiraltiensis | reverse complement strand
CAAAATTGCTCAGAGGCAGAGGCAGATTTCTTTTTCTTCTTTTCCTCACCAAAAAAGGTAGGTGCGTCTTATACTCCCAAAAATACGGTAATTCTTACAATAGGGATGAGATAGTTAAAGGAGTTCAGGTTAGAGGAACCTATGGAGAGAGTGACCCTGTCATACTAGAATTAATCATGATGCAGCCAGAACAAGTCAGACTAGTGTTCTAGACCAACCGTCTCCAATCTTGGCAATGTTAAGACTTTTGGATTTCAACTCCTAGAATTCCTCAGCCAGCTTTGGTGGCTGAGGAATTCTGGGAGTTGAAGTCCAAAAGTCTTAACGTTGCCAAGTTTGGAGACCCCTAGTCTAGACTTTAATACAACTGGCTTCAATAAAATAACAGCGAGATTAGGAAATATTCCAAGAATAGAAATCCTAAAGGAAAAAAAAAGTTCAAGACACTTGGGAAATTTGAAAAATGAGATAATAAAGGCCCAAGCAAAAACAACACTACAGTGAGAGAAAATCAAGAGACTGACAAAAGAAGTATTAAAAAAAAAAAGGAAAGAGAGGTTCATGCGTAAAATAAAATACCACCCAGTAGCCTGAATGTTGAGGGAGGCAGTCAGGAAAGCTAAGAATGAGCTAAGACTGGTAAGTAATACCAAACAAGAGGAAAATGGATCCAGGAAATTATAGGCCAATCCGCTCCTGGAAAGATAAAAATAGTTTTGTATACTGAAATGTGCAAAACATTTAAAAAGTTTGATTCTCTAACTAAATGGGAAGGAACTGTTTATATTACAATATAGCCCCAATATAACCTTAGAATGATTATAATTCAGTATTATAAAGTTACCATCATAATGGCAGTTATTTTTAAAGGAATTTTTATCCAGGTTGTCTGAGACAATTGGGTTTTTTGCTTTATGATTTCAGTTTCATAAAAATCACTGGCAGTTTCTTCAAAATGAAGGAATCTGAATGGGAATTTCAGCTGCACAAATCACAGGTTGCTCAGCCTTCCATCCTTCCAAGGTTGGTAAAATGAGGACCCAGATTGTTGGGGGCAATATGTAAATTCTAAATTGTAAACAGCCAAGAGAGTGCTGTAAAGTGCTATGGGGCAGAATATAAGCCTAAATGCTTTTGCTATTGCTGTCTCCATTGGATGTTTTCTGCTATACAGTGGGACCTTTGTAGGTTGATATTCTGCCAATATCTGAACAGAAAAGGACAATATAAGAAACATTTGATTAATTTCATTGGTATCATCCATAATTTGCAACAATTGGGTCATTCTTTTTAAAATTATCTCTTTTATTCAAGAGGACCATTTCATTTCATTGTAGTCCTTTAAATTATTATAATAAATGAAATGTTATTGAAAAATTCATTTTTACTACAGCGATTTCACATGCATCAAGCTTACCCTTGCATCATAACAATTTGCTGTAGCAACCAGTTCTTTATGACACTTGCTCTTATTTCAGAACTTTGGCAGCTTTAGAAATATTATGAGCCAATGTTGCTGACTCAGGAAACTGATATGTTGCTGTTGTCAGTTAGAAATAATCGAAAACATGCAATCTGTTGGAGTGAAGGTTAGAAGAGGAAATAGAGGACATCTGAAATATATTGATGATTCTGATGTTGGGTAGCAGGTTCTATGAAAAATGATTTGGAATTGAGTTTTCAGGCATTTAAAGTATTTATTTTCATTTGTGCTACATTCTGACTCTCATTAAAAACTAACCAACATCATTTAAAAATTCAGATGCAATTAAAAGAGTGCGTAACAATAAAAGCAATCAAAATATCAGTTAAATCTCCCTAAGTATTTTAAACTGGGAGCAGGATATCATCTCCCCATTTAAACTTTTCAGTTTAAGTTTTCTCATTGATCTAAACACAACATAATAAATCAATCGAATGTGAAAAGTTTAAAAACTTGATATGCATCTCAGTATGGTCATCTTTTATCTGCTTTGCATGCATTATTTTCCCAAAGGAACGTTTTATGTGCACATCTCTATCTATAGCCTAAAGTGAGATCAGTGCAAAAATCCAATTTTGAATTTCAGAAAGGCAGTAAAACCAGCTGCACAGCTTGAAAACATTAAAAGCATCAACTAACATTGAGTTAGTTTCAAAAGGGACAACAATAAAGTTTGTTGTGCTCTTAGTGATATTTTCACACAGCTAAAGCTGGTGAGCTATTCAGTGCTCTCCAATTAATACTTGCTTGATTGGAGCCACACAAACAAAAACAAAATTCAGAACATTCTCAATAAAGACATTAAAACATTTGTATTTGAAACACTAAAAAATACATTGTTCAAACTGGGCTACACAATAAAAGCTGCTATACAGTATTCTGGCAAACCTGATTACTACATAAAGCTCAAATATCCAGAATTTTTTTTAACAAAAATAACATATGTGACTCCTTATATATAACAAAGATAGAATACTGTGTAACTGAGTTGAGCACCTGAAATAACATTTAAAATTTATATCATAGTAGCATTATAGCCCTAGACCAGTGATGGTGAACCTTTTCGGCAACAAGTGCCCAAACCGGAACATGTGTGCATGTGTGTCCATGTGTGCGCGCTGGAGTGCCGGAATCTGAAGCCCAGATGGCCAGTGTGCATGAGCATGCCAGCCAGCTAGTCTTCGGGTTTCCGGCATGTGCATGCACACCAGCCAGCTGGTCTTCACATGCACTGAAGCACCGGAAACCCAAAGACCAGCTGTCCGGTGCGCGCATGCCTGTTTTTTGGCTGTTTTTCGGCACCCGTAAAGACCAGCTGGACGATACATGTGCCCACAGAGAAAGCTCTGTGTGCCACCTCTGGCACATGTGCCATAGGTTTGCCATCACGGCCCTAGACAGTCTAAAAGTGTATTAAAATAGAAACCTGTTTGAGCAATGCAAAAGATCAATTAAATTACAAAACTACAAACTTTTATATTCTCGTGTGTATACATAAAACCATTTTCATATTCTAGTTTTTGTGCATCCTACCATATTCATGTAAAGGAATTTAGTGTGACCTTGGAGATAAAGTATCAGCAGGTTACTAAGGGGAAACTTTCAGAAAAAAAATTACAAAGAGAGCATGAAAAATAATCCATATATTTCCCCTTTCCCTTTTATTTTAGTATAAGATAGGATAGAAATCTTTTGGAGTCTGTCAACATAGAAGTCAGCTATACATTCAGATGCAGGTCAGGTCAAGAAATATGTATGGCAGGGATTTCAGGAATAATCTTAATTGTAGTAAAGTGGAATAACGGAAAATCTGTTATTTCATCTTTCACACACACACACACGGAACAAATTAGAGCAAAGATATTAATTTAGTAGAATACTGATATGAAATATCAGTATTATTAAATAAATGTTAAAGATGTGCAAATGCTGGTGGGAATGTGATTGGCGTTATGTATCTGGTGAAGAATGAACCTGAATCTGGTTCAAGAGAAGTGAAAATGACTGCATAAGAACAGACTTATCTCACTTTTTCACTTGAATCTATCAGGAGAAACATAAACACAAGTTGAACATAGTGGAAATTGAGTACTTAAGTGTTTATAATAATGTATGGAAAGGGTAGGAATTAATGTATGAATATGGATTGAAAACAAAATGCAATCAATGTGAAAGACAAGGTTGAAATGCTTGGGCATATAATGACAATGATAAAAGATTGATTGCAAAATATACACATAATTGTGAATGGGTTGACAAAAACGGAGGGCAAGTAGACTTGTTGGCTGGATGGGATTGATGAGATCTTTAGAAAGAGACAGTTGAGAAGTTTAATAAAAAATCAGTGCATAAAATGGTGTATTCATGTGATGGAAGCAAGGATAGTTTTAAAAGGCAGAAATGTAATGAAAAAAGTATAGTGAATAAACTATTTTGTTTCTTTTTCATATCTCATGCATTTAATTTCTCTGGCTATTTTTTATTCCTTTTCTGCATTCTGTATTATGTCACTTATTCAGAAGGGAATAGTGTGATACAGTATTGCTCAACTTCAGCAACTTTAAGATGTGTGGACTTCAATTCCCAAAATTCATCCAGCATGTTGAGAATCTCTGGTGTGATAGATATTTTTGTATGTGTGTTATGATTAATAACCATAGCTATGCGATGAAATGATCTAACAACATAGCCAAGCAAAAACCGCATCATATATTTGATACAGCATGACCAGTTTATGCTTATTACATTTGAACAAAAATAATATGCAGAAATACTTATCCTCAAAATCTAAGCAGATACTTTCTAGATGAATGTATTTAAATGAGAGATGGCAGGCTGAATATAAAGAAATTCTAATGTGCTTTTCCTTAAAAGGCTCATGCAGTACTTCAGACTAAGAAATCAATCTTTAATAATATCAATGTCAAAATGAAATTTTAGAAACAAGGTAGGAATGTCTTTCTGGCACATACTGTATGTTAGCATTTTTTCTGGCCTCACATTACTTCAGACCTTAGCAAGCACTCAGATAATAAGGGTATTTAAAGGCATTAATACAGACAAATTTCTCTAATTTCTGTTCAGAATAAATCTCCTTAAGTGTCTATGTCTGAACATTTCAGCAGAGTAATGTTCTTGCATCTTGAGACTTTAATGGGAAAATGTTAAAATACTCACAGTGTAACATCCTCTGTGTTGAATACAATTTACAATAGTAAAAGCTCAACAGGAAATTATTTCTTACAAGAAAAGTAAGAATGTTATAAAGAAATGGCTGGGGTAAAATTGAAATTAACCAAGTACAATTGCGTACATAATGAAAAGTGCTACATATGTGATTCTGAGCTGTGGGGCTTCGTTGTCATATAAATGACTTTAGGGGTCTTACATCCTTAATAGGTTTATTGGGAAGAATCTGAAATTAAAGTTTCATGCTTCTTTCTAATGATTGTTATAAAAACCTCTAATTTCTTAACAGTGGAGAAACAAAAAATATTGTGAAAGATTGTTAGAGGTGTGTCTTCTCCCCCAGCGGTTCTTGCTAAGAGTGTGATTTTAATGGAGGAGGAAGAACAAAGATCTTTAGTAACAAAGAGAGTAAGAGAGAAAAAAGAGGCTGCTATTTTGCTAAACACAGAGATATGAACTTCAGGCTACATGGATTGCCTATGATAGTGATGGCTAACCTTTTTCCCATCGCGTGCCAGGAAGGGAGGCAGGGGGGTCGCATGCATGCATGTCCACACCCATAATTCTATGTGCCCCGCCCCATGCATGGGTGCGCTACCCCTTCCCCCTGCTCCTGGCATGCAATGGCCCAGTAGGTCCGTTTTTCTCTCTCACCTGGCTCCAGAGCCTCTCTAGGAGTCTAGGGAGGGTGAAAATGGCCTCCCCCCCCCGGAGGTCCTCTGGAGGCCAAAAACAGCCCATTTGCTAACTTCTGGTTCCACCGTTTCTGGCCTCTGGAGGGCCTCAGGGGTGGTTGAGGAAGACCGTTTTTGCCCTTCCCAGACTCCTAGAGAGGCCCTGGAGCCAGGTGAGAGAGAAAAACGGGCCTTCCCCTCCACCTCCTGAGGCCCTCCAAAGGGAGGAAACAACCTGTTTCCCTACTTTCTGTGGGCCCACACATGCGCACTGGACCTGAGCTCGCATGCCTACTGATATGGCTAAGCGTGCCACCTGTGGCACGCATTCCATAGGTTCGCCATCACAGGCCTATGAGTATCCTAGACATAGGGAAACTGTTTAGGGAAAGATATTCTTATTTAAAGGAAACCTGTGATCTAAGAGAAGGTTAATGCAACTACATTACAAATGTTAAGCAATCTGGTAGGTATACATTTCAACTGTCCTCTTGGAATTATTTTTCTGAAGTAGAGGCACTACAGGGTATGGAAGGTTCTGAAAGTAACATGTGAAAAAGTCAAAAGACATTTGCTTACATGTTCAAAGAATGGTCCCAGTCATTAATACTGCAAGTTTTTGTAAAAAAGAAAGAAAGAAATGGAAGACAATTTGGACCTCTCTCCTTGTTTAGACTGTAGTGATGAAATAGTGGTAGTGACTATAATACTAGAAGGTACTAATGTATATGCTATGCTGGACCTCTTCCTGACTACTACCTATTTTAAATACAATGAAGGTTTCTACAGGCAAAAATATGGCTGTCCCATGGGTTTACCTGTGCCCCCTCCCCAAATTCTGGCCAATCTCTATATGGAAGAAGTAGAAACCAAAGACCTAAACTCATTCACAAGAATTCCGCCTGCTCACTGGTATATGTATACTTGGGTCAAGATTAAAACATATGAAGTGGAAGCCTTCAGCAAACACATCAACACTGTGAACAGGCACATTAAGTTAACACAGGAAGATGTTAAGGAAAATAGTCTGGCTTTCCTGAATTGTACAGTACACATTAAGAAAGACAGAAGCCTCAATATCGAAATATTCAGTAAACCCCTGCATACAGCTCAATATTTACATTTTTGATTCTCATCACCCATTGGAGAACAAAATTGGAATGATCAGAACCCTATACCACTGGGCTGAAGGTTTGACTATTAGCAAAGAGGGATAAGAAATAGAATTAAAACATATCAAGGAATCCCTCAGAAGTTGTGGCTATCCCAATTGGGCCTTTATCAAATCTAGGAAAAGATCCAGCAGGAGCTGCTCCATAACAGACAAAGAAGAGAACAACAAATGAAGCAATATTTCATTCCATACATTGCAGGAACATCTGAAAATCTCAGGAGGATTTTCAAGCAACATAACATATACACACACTTTAAATTCAAGAATACATTATGACAGAATCTTGTCCACCCTAAGTACATAACACAAACTGAGTAATATGATATATGCCAGTGATGGCTAACCCTTTTCTCTTTGTGTGACAAAAGCGTGCGCACGTGCATCAGTGTGCACCAGCACCCATAATGCAATGCGTACCCTGCGTATATGCGCACAATCTCCCTGCTCATGTGCACATGACCCCCCCATGCTCCTACACTCTCCAAGGCACAATGGGTGGGATTCAAAAATTTTAGCAACCAGTTCTCTGCCCATTTGCTGGGTGGACGTGGTCATGGTTGGCGTGGCCTACTTGGACTCTTGAACCATGACGGGGAACCTTTTGCCCTCCCCAGGCTTTAGAGGCTTTCCTTGAGCCTCCAGGAGGGCAAAAACGGCCTTCCCCTGCCTCCAGAAGCCCTCCGGAGGCCAAAAACGGGCCCGTTTCCGGACTTCTGGAACTTCCAGGAGGCTCATTTTTTGCCCTCCCCAGGCTCCGGAAGCTTTCCTTGAGCCTCACGGAGGGCAAAAATGGTCTCCCCCAGGCTCTGGAGAACCTTCCAGAATTCTGGAAGGCCCATTTTTCACCCTCCTAGAGCACTAGCACTTAGATTTATATACTGTTTCACAGTGCTTTATAGCCCTTTCTAAGCAGTTTACAGTCAGCATATTGTCCCCAACAATCTGGGTCCTCATTTTACCAATCCTGGAAGGATAGAAGGCTGAGTCAAGCTTAAGTCGGTGAGACTCGAATACTGCATTCTAACCACTGTGCCACCACAACTCTTATAGTTATTTCCTCTAGAAAAATAATGCATTTGCTGACTTTATAGAACATGGAATTATGCACATGGAAAGGTGGAGACAATGGCAATAGATTCTTAAAGACACCCACTCATTATTGGCTACAGTCTGAAATAATTGAATAATCTACACTAGGCGTATTATCTTGTGAATGAACTACCGGTAATTTAAACCAGTAAACTTCCAAATAAACAGACATAGTATTACCCTGCAAGTCTACTATGTATGTTTGCACATTCGCTCTCAATTATCTAACAGAATTATTCAGAAGTACAACTACGCTCCATTGATCTAAACCCAACCTTTAAATATATATATATAGAGAGAGAGAGAGAAAGAAAGAAAGAAACATGCTAGTGTGTTCAATTAGTTTTTACAGAACTGTGGGAGGATTTTAAAATTGATGATTTCATATTTAACAAAATGCAGAGAATTTGCACTTGGTTAGTCAATAGTGCAGTACTTTACATAAATGCTTTACAAATGGTGACAGTAATTACAATTCCAGCAAATGGTTATTATCTGCCTTTTCTAAATTTTCAAGGCTAAGTACAAATTTCATGCATAGTGAATACATTTGCATTAGTTCAATTCATTCTCCTTTTTCCCTCTAAAATGGCTTTATAAGGTAAGAATAATATCAATTCCAAATTACTATTCTAGTGTTATCTGTATTCATTTATCACAAACTGAATTCTAAAGAAAGCAAATCTGCACTGTAACTATGTTCAGTTTTGCATAATCCCTTCGAGAAATTTATTTCGCCAATTTGTTATTTGCACAGTTTTTAGAGAGTGTCCTGTGAAATAATATTTGCATTTTGTATATGTGTATATTCATTCATATACATTTTAAGATTTTATCTCCCCATGCAAACACATTTTCTGGCATTAGTTAATAGAATTAATTTGGTCACAGTTTAGATGACATTATTAAGATGCAGTGCATTAAATCTTATCGATGCTATAATTCATGCATGAATTAAGATGACTAATCTTTAGTATCTAACTATATATGTATATAGTTGGTGTCTTCAGGGTCTAAGAATTGTGAGAAAACCATTAGATCTCTTCTGAAAGCCGACTGCACAAAAACTTCCAAAAAACATGTGAACTATTGAGAAGCCTCCATTAAAAGGGACTATTTGCAGGGATCCCAATTTTTTTCAAAGTCCACAAAAACACCCATGGCACAGTGACACTCACAAAGTGATCATCATCGTATGGATCATCTGCTTGCAAACTGGCTGCAATGGCAGAAGTGGTTAATCATAAAACAATCTAGGATGAGTTATCCTGTCCTCAATGTTAGCCCTCCATATCACATCCCACAATGCAGTTTTGTCATTTGGGAGGAGGAACAGATCTCTAAATTTGCAAATAAATCATAGCTTTGAAGTGTCTATGGAGATTCTCAATCATCCAGGTCATAGTTGTCCCAAGGCTTGTCCACCCCAAGGATAAAAAACCTAGACAGAAACTGAGAAACGTTGTATGTGCAGTGAACCATGTACAGATCTGTACATTGGGGAAATGCAATGGCACAACATAGGAAAACAAACACATCGGGACTAGATTCAGCAGTCCATCTGCATTTAAAAAACACAGGCCACTCTTTTGAAGAAAACAAAGTCCATATTTTGGACAGAGCAGACCACTGGTTTGAAAGAGGGGTTAAAGAGGCCATCTATGTCAAAATTGAACATCCCTCTCTCAACAGAGGGTGTGGGATATGACATCATCTATCTCCAATCTACAACACAGTCCTTTCAATAGTTCCGAGAAGACAGCACACCAGTTTGCACCACTCAGGTGATCCTGATGACACAGATAAACGTCCAGGTGACCTTAAAGACCCACTAAAAGAGTGCAAATGTCCAGGTGTCTGCAAGGGGTATAAATCCTTCCATTCCCCACTATCCAGTCAGAGCTGAAGAAGCTTCTTGGATGAGAAATGAAACTTCTTCAAAGAAAAGCCAGAAAGTCTAGTTGCCTCTTGAAAAAAGCACCTTTGGGACATAGCTTTGAAGTGTTATTTGAACTTTGAATAGTTTTATATTTGAGAGAATACTATACAGCCTATCCCAAAGGGTCCTTGGGCTAGGCCCTATAGTATTGAATGATGCTCAATATTACAGTATAGACAATACTACACATATAGGGTCTTTGGGCTAAGCCCTATAGCATTGAGTGCTGCTCAATACTAGACATATAGTCAATACTGGACATTTAAGGCCCAGCATCACTCTAGGAAACAAAGATGACACTTCACTTTGTACAATGCCGACTTATTTTTTTTTAAAAAATTAAAAGATTTTTGCTAGCTACTTGGTTCATTTCCCTGCTATCTACCCCTCCTAGAAAATTATTGGGAGAAAGAATATTTTAAAGTTGGCTGAGATTTGAGGAAGTGAGTCCCAGTGTTCACTCCTACCAATACTTTACCTTGGCATTAAAAAAATCCATCATGGATTTCAATAGGAGCAAAAAATATTATCGGGTCAGTATCTCAACCCTGAAAAGCTACAATAAAGCTTACTAGGAATCTCTCATTCAGTCTCTAGAGTTTGCTGAAAGAATTATATATTTGGGAAACAGGCATACAATCCTGCCGGCCTCCCCCTCCCCTCTATAGATATACTCTGAATAGAGAACTATGATTAAAGAATAAGAATACTAACAGCAGCAGCACCAGCATTCAAAAATACAGATTTTAGAGATACGTGTTTTAAAAAGTTTACAAAAGGAAGTGTTACTTTAAAAATTCTATATGTTGTATAGAGCTTTATTTTTTAATTGACAACAGAGGTAGACTTTCCAAGATCACATAAAAATACTGTAAGTGAAACAGAATTTTATCTAAAACTTGCTGCACTGACAGAGGCTGAATTTAGACTGTTATACATAACAATGCATTATATTCTACAGTGCATCTGGTAGTGTCAGAACAGGGGTCGATTCCTCACTGGACAAGCATGAATATATAGATAGATGATATTTTATCTAAGCCATGTGGGTTGCTAAATTCCTCCTTACTCATTTGCATGAGTACTGTAAAATATCACTGGTTTGGTAGTACATTATAGACTTTGCTGTTCTCACATTTGATATCTTTTTTTATGATGACCTGTCAAGTTGTCCAGTTTTTCTGACATTGCCCAAGCTGTGGTAGCAGAATGGTTTCTTGATTATATCACTGTTATATAGCTAACAACTCTGTTTAAACCAAAGCACAAACCAAATGTGTTTGCAGAACATATCATAGTGATTTAACTATTAAATTCAGAGAGGTTGACTAAGATAGTAAAAGATGTAAAAACCAAGTGTTAGATTGAAACAAAAGTAAGGAACTGGGTCAGTGGTGAAATCCACTTACCTTCACTACCAGTTCGGAAATGGGAGCACGCGGGAGCGCTCATCTATTCGGTGCATGCGCAGAACCTTCTGCGCATGCACAGATGGTTAAAAAAGGGATGTAACGACATCCCGGTGGGTAGGCAGAACCTCCCGCCGTCGGCACTACCAGTTTGGCAAGCTGGATAGAACCAGGGGAATTTAACCGCTAAACTGGATACAGAAGACTGAGGGGAAAAATGATAGCAGTCTTGAGAGATCCAAAGGATTGTCACACACAGAGAATTGGTTCGGCTTTTTGTCTATCATGTTGAATGTTACATGTCCCAAGTTTTTTAAAAGTAGAATTTTTATATTTGACCTTCTTTTGAAACAGTGAGGTAAGGGATACATGCAATCAGATATTTGCAAAACACATTCAATGTTCTGCCTGTGTGTTCAGATCAATTCTTAATTTGAAACCACATGACCAAAACACTTGGCTTAATTTTTGTTTCTTCTCTCATCCATTCCTTTCATACAGTAGCAACACTCTCAAGGAGCAGTTGCGGAGAATTTTAAAAATTGCACATACCCTGCCTGGTGGTATTTTTATTGTTACAATGAAAGTATATTCCCAGTATCTTTTGCAGATAGGTTCCTTTCTATCTTGAATCATTATTTTGTGCAGGGTTTTAAAATATACTTGATAATATGGCTGTTGTTTCTTTTGAAAACTACACTGTGAAGGTTGCTGAAGGATAGAATATATATTTTAAAAAGCAAACAAGATTATGTGAAAAAATTGTGATAAAACCATACATAATCCCACTATCATTTAAGTGTGTGTGTGTGTGTGTGTGTGTGTGTATTGTGCTCCTATTAGAGAAAGAGGAATTATATGTAATTGAACCAGCTACACAAATCACATCATAAATTTCCTGAATTTATGTTAGAAATTATCTTATTAATCAGAAGTAATTGAGGAAGAATGGAAATCAGGGAAAGGCAGATTTATGTAACAATAATAAAAAGAAATGCAAAATATGCTAATTTCTAAGATTAGTAATATATTGGGAGATGCAACCTATTATCCGTGGTACACTTGAAGCCCATTTAGAATTTTGCCAAAATGGAGGGCGAGTACACAGTTGTAAATAACTGGATTTATTTATGTAACCACAATCAAACTTTTTTCTAATTGGCAGTAAGTGGATTTGGTTTATTTAAGTTATTCATCAGAGAGAATTTGCTTTTGGAATTTCTTTCAAAGAAATTCAGTGCAATGACAAAAATGCTTTGGTGCAAAATGGACTGAAATGTTCTTTTAAAGAATTATTTTAAAGAAAAATAATTAAATGATCAATTATTATAGTTACATTTCGTCTCTATCCATTCCTGGATTGAGAAGCCTTGCTCACAATCAACATGCCTTAGTCAATCCTGCTTGGACTACTGGAAAGCATTGGAAGCTGAAGTTAGTACAACTTGTGTGGTTTCTCTGGTGATGATAGATATATTCTGATATATTCATGTAACTTACTCTGTTAAGAATGGCCTTGGTTGGTAGGAGACTTTCCAGTGCTAATCATGGTGCCGATTATTAGGATTAAAAGTCTTACATGATTTCAGACTGTGTTATATACAGGACAACCTTCTTCTGTATTCATCTGATCAAGTTGGACAGGATCAACTCACTCTGGGTCCCATCCACATGAAAATGCTCCCCCGCTCGGTATGTAGGGATGTATGTATGTCTGTCTGTATGTATATATATTATATATATATGTTGCCCCCCCCCCAATATATATATGTTAAAGAGAATTACAATGCACAGGGAAGTAATAGAAAAACATCTTCTGGAATAGCTCTAGTTCTTCCTTCCTGTTCTATTTAATCTGGGAACAATGTATACTGTGATCATTGTCTGAAACTGGCAGACAATGATTTTGTAGATTTTGATACTGGTAGTTTTAATATTGCTGGTGATATTGGTTAGATTCCATATAGATTACTTCTTATTTTCGAGGGGGTTATTTTTAAGCTTTGAAATGATTAACCACCCAGAGCCTTTCAAATCAGTGGCATAAAAACACACTCATAAACAAAGCTTATGATTTTCTTACTTAAAATTTATTGTTTTATGATGGCATCTCCAAAAATCTCAAATATAAACTTAAAACAAAAGTTCTACCTGGAAAGTAAAACTGCATGAAAGGTTGACAGTTTGTCCATGACCTCTACAATTCTTGCCTTCAAATACATGCTATATATCTTTATTTTTTAAACTCAAATATAATTCTAATCTAATTCTTAACACAGCTAAACATACAGTATTTGCTTGTTTCCACACACACACACCCCTTTAAAATCCGCCTTGATCAAGAAAAATGTGTTATGTTCTCAGGAAGCACAGTATCAGGAAGTAGAAATTTATTTACCTGAAATGAAAAACGGATTGGAGACTTCAGGGATATATCAGTTTGGAAGATGAACAAACTGTAGAATTGACACTGGGCACTTGAGTATAGGAAAATAAGATTTATCTTCAGTTTCAAAATGTAATTCAATCGAAGTATCTTAGTTGCAAGTTTGTTTTTTTTTAAAAAAGGTTCCGGCATTATTCTCCCAAGATTTCAGCCAATAGTAGTAACTCAAAAAACAGCAATAAAACAGTTCAGGGGACTGGGGCAAATCCACAGTGAATAAAAGCCAACATTACAGGTCTCTATACGTGCTGAATTTTAAAGAAATGCACTGGAAACTCAGAGTTAAGCATATGGAACTGGATCAGAGGTGGGTTTCAGCAGGTTCTGACCAGTTCTGGAGAACCGGAAGTGGAAATTTTGAGTAGTTCGGAGAACCGGTAGTAAAAATTCTGACTGGCCCCTCCCCCACCTATTCTCTGTTTCCCGAGTCCCAGCTGATCAGGAGGAAATGGGGATTTTGCAATAACCTTCTCTTAGAGTGGGGAGGAAATGGAGATTTTACAGTATCCTTCCCCTACCATGCCTACCAAGCCACGCCCACCAAGCAATGCCACGTCCACCAAGCCACACCCATAGTAAAAATTTTTGAAACCCACCACTGATCTGGATGAATGCTACAGTCAAATCTCAACTCATGGTGAAGAGAAATTTAGTGAACTGCTGCAAATTTCTTGGTTTTAACATTCAATTAAAAGCTTCTTCTTTTTTCTTTATTTGTCCCAAAATAGCTCAAATCTCAAAATCTTGACTGTTCTTTTTCAAAGTTTGTTGTTATGTTATGTAAAATTACCTCTAATAAAAGTTTTACTTTTATCCCAAACCATTCTTAAACCAGTGCATCTACCTCCATTATTTTCAAAAAATATTTTGAAAATATTTCAAAATTAAATATATTATATAATAAATTATTTTTTTAATTTTTTAAAAACCTTCCACTGTTGCTTCATTCAGTCTCCATCTTAAAAATTTTCATTTATAAATAAACTCAAAGGATTATGATCTGAAAAAGTATTTTTTAATATCTCTACTTTATAAACTTTAGGAGCAAAGTTCTTTGAAATCCAAATTGAAAAGGATCTATAAATAAACTCAAAGGATTATGATCCGAAAAAGTATTTTTTAATATCTCTACTTTATAAACTTTAGGAGCAAAGATCTTTGAAATCCTAATTGAAAAGGATCTATGTCTTTTGGAAAAATAGTCTCTTTTGTGGGCAAACTATGTCTTCTTTTAATTTTTTGAAATAATGATTTTTCCCCTCTTTTGAGGAGAACTTACTTTGGTCTAATGCTTAAGGCAGCAGAATACAAACCAAGAGTCTATGAGTTCTATTCTTGCATTAGGCTTGAAAGTTGGCTGGGTGATTTGGGTTACTTATTCTCTCTTATCCACCCCACATGGTTGTTGTGAGAAAAATAGGAGGATGAAGTATTAAATACATTCACCATTTTGAATTATTCTTAAAATAAAAAATGTGGGAAAAAACGAAGTAAATATATATTCCACATTAAACATTTGTAATCCATAGTCAACCCAAAAATTTAGAAAAATTGATACTTAGTTCTATATCATCCTTTTCAGTTTCCTCTTGTACCTGTTGGAAATTTTTGTGTAGTTTCCTGTGATTCCTTCATTTGAATTTACTCCAATTCCTCTTTATTTTTTTTCTAGAAATTCCCTTGTCTTCTAGATAGAATGGAGTTGAAACCTCTGCTGTTTAAAAGTAAAAAAAATCACACCTTCCAGTTTGTCCCATCAAAATTTAGTCTTTTTCTACTTTAATTTCTCAGTTAAAAAACACTCCACTTTTTTCTTATGTAAAATTCTACTAGGAATTCCTTTAAGGAATTATGCATTATCAATCTTCATTCTTGTATTAAATGCTGCTGCAAAACTTAATCCTTGTCTTCTTCCTGACAAAGTACACCAAAATATCCCTTGAAGCATTTCTTGTTCTCACAAATCTTGAATTTGTTATGTAGCGCTAATCCTAGTAAGGGTCGTTGGAGTCAGGGTTCTCCTGGCCCTTTTCATATGGCGGCCAATCCACACTGGTCCCTCTCAGATGCACCTCTACTTGCCAGGGTCATGTGATGGGGTGGTGGTCAGTCTCTTCTTCAGCAGGCAGGTCACGTGATGGGGTAGTATTCAGGTGGCTGGTTGGACCGTCTTCCTCCTTCTCTCTCTTCACTTTCTATTGAACTGCCTGCTGGGCTCCCCTTCCACAGCTTCTGCTCTCTCATTGATTCTTCTGCTTTCCTCCTTTACATCAAACTCTTCTCTTCCTCAGGCTTGCCTCACAGAAGCCTCTGCTATCCTATCCTATCCCCTTCTCTCCCTTAGGCTTACTTCACAGATACCTCCCCTATCCTATCCCCTTATTTCCCTCAGGCTTGCCCCACAGAAACCTCTGCTATCCTATTCCCCTATTTCCATCCCTACCTTCCTGCTTTTTTTCCTTTTTCCCAAACAAGACCCTCTTTCCTCCTCTTGCACTTCCTCTGTCTCCTTCCCTTCTTGCCAAAACCTTTTATTCCCGTCTCCCCCCTGCTACAGTTATATATACTTTATCAATTTTGCCCCGTTCTTTCCAATCAAAATGTTTGCTGAGGCTTTAATGTTTTTTCTCTAATATCTTTATCAGAATCATTAGATTAGGGTTATAAACCTTTGAGATATATAAATTCTTTTTAGATTCCTTGAGGTTTCCATTTACAGCAGTATAGTTGTATATAGCTTCGATATTAAAAATAAATATGTTGGTATTTTAGAACTCTTCACATAATGCAGTTCAAAATATTGTATCAAATGTTGAAATTTGAAATCTATGTATAAGAACCATGTATAAGGTTACATATGCATTTGTTTATGTATTTTTCTATTATATAGTACAACCCAAAGTTGTGATCTATTATTGAACAATCCATTACCATAATTTGAGGACCCAAGAGCTTCATGGAGTGCAACTGCATGCCTGCTTTACCAACTACTTTATTTAACCAGATCAGCTTGTTGTGAATGAGTGTTGAACGTCATTACAAAAACTTAATTTTTTGCTTTTTTTTTCATCCACATTTGGAACATCAGCTTGGATTACAGAGTTTCTGCAGTATAGAATTTGCTTGCAGAGGCATGAAGCTGAAGGCACCAGCCTGAAGATGACAAGTGGGACCTCATCAAAATGTCACCAAGATAATCTCAATCTTACATGGAAAAAGACCTGAATATGCCAAGACTTGCATATGTATGTATGTAGGTAGGTAGGTAAGTAGGTAGGTCTTTGGTTATTTGGGTTTTCGTTATTCGTCTTTGGTTATTCGGGTTTTGGTTATTCGGGTTGTCAAAACATTGCCAAGGTACTTCCAATTTTATGCAGCAGAAAACCCGAATAACCAAAGACCTACATACAAATACCTGCGAAAACCTCAGAAAACATATATGTACACACACACACACACTAATTTGGGTGCTCAAGGTTTGTTAAATTGTTTTAATATTCTTCTTGAGTTTCACATTTTAGTTACTTCATTAGATTTCAATGCCTCATTGGTGAGAGTTCTGTGAGAAAATTACTTTCCTTCAGAAACATGTATGGGCTAGAGGGGAAAAGTAATTTATGGTTCAGAACTAAGCAAACATCTATTTTCAAAGTTTACAAATGACTGCATAAAAATATTAAAGCCATCTGTAGCTACATATATGCAGCTACCATATAAAGAAACAGTTGCTATAGTCATGAAATGCTATCTTCAAAATACTCTGACAAATGTAACATTATAAATAGAAAAGTAGAGGAAGAAAACTGCTTCTGATGTTCACTTGTAGTACAGTTTTTAAAACCTGTGTGTAGCGGGTCCAATCAAACACAATGGGCAAACTATATATAGCATGTTCATACAGATTAGAGGATCTTTGGCCAATATAAGCATGAGAAATTGAAACAGACTGAGAAGAAGAAACATTGGGCTAAACAATTCCATTCCTACTATTGCCTACAAAATTTTCTAGTATAGTTGCTTCTTATGTTCCAGGATAGCACTAACGTATTGTATTTTTCTTCAGGGTTTTGGCAGGAAAATCCAAAATACCTCTGTTTTTTATTAGAGTTGAGTTAAAAGGAGTTGCTCTGGTAGAATTCCTCAGAACTGACCAGAGTTCTGATTGAAACATTGGAAGTTTCAATCCAGTCTGTATTATTCTAGGTGGGTTTTATTACTAAAACAAAATGAAGACAATGAAATATCCACTCCTAATAACAGAGGTCTGGTTAGACCTCTCCTTTCATTCACCATCGAATATCACTGACCATAAATATACTGTAGGTAGGAAAGGGAAAAACTCTGTAAACTGATCACCCTCTTATATTTGAACAACATTCTACTCTTTCAATAGACAAAGAGTGGCCTCAAAGGAATTTGAAGACAATTATGCTACTTATACAGACCATGTTCTTTTAAAAATGAAAATCTAAAGTCACTACATTTGAACATGCTACCATAAAGAAAAGTTGAAATGTTTATACACTGAGATGCTCAAAATATCAGCCCAGCAGGGAAGAGATAGATTACTTCCTCTGAGATTTGGACGCTGCTGAGCCCAATCCCTTCCTGAGCTCCTTGACCAAGTTTCCATTGCAGGCTCCTTACCTTTTTATGTTGGTGATTTCAGTAACATTAACCTCCATGTCTCATGATCTGGTGCTAAAGAGTGCATGACCTTTAGGGTGAACATAGGCTGGTACCTATTGGAGCCCTAGGTATTTTTACTTTGGAACAATTGTTGAATTTATTTATTTATTTAGATTTCTATACTGCTCTTCTCCCGAAGGACTCAGGACGGTGTACAGCCAATAAATAAGTACAGAAAATATAAAATTAAAAACAGTTTAAAATAAATTAAA
>JANHZT010001654.1:133458-144055 GCA_032468215.1 Stegonotus admiraltiensis | reverse complement strand
AGGCTATTGCTTAACGCATTGTAAGCCACCCTGAGTCTCCGGAGAAGGGCGGCATATAAATCAAAGCAAAAAAAAATAATAATTAAGGAGAGAGCCAATGGAGAACTAAGAAGAAATTTCCTGATAGTTAGAATAATTAATCGGTGGTATGACTTGCCTCCAGAAATTGTGTGTGCTTCAACATTGGAGATTTATAAGAAGAGATTGGACAATCATTTGTTTGAAAAGGTGCAGGGTTTCCTGCTCGAAGAGAGGTTGGACTAGAAGATCTCCAACGTCCTTTCTAACTCTGTTATTCTGTTAATAGTTGGTTAACATACAGATGTATATCACTATAGTCACTGAATACAGAAAAATACATTGTAAACTACATTTTAAGCAGTTTCCTATAATCAGGTCAATGGAACAGTCACATTTAAGGGATAATTTGGATAGATTGAATTTTATTTCTTTATACTTAAATCAGCAATTTTTTTCATAGAAAATAGCTTGGTTTTAACAGAACTAAGTTATTGTTCCCATTTATTTAAATATTTACAAATATTTTGTTACATAGTCATTCTCCAGATGGATATCTACCATGTCTAGAAAATCATATTTTTTAAAAAGCAAAGGAACATTTTTGAAAAAATAATGGTTTCTATATTAGTTAATGTGTCAGTAATATTAATAACATATTAAGCTGCCTTGATTTAGCCTCAGGCATTTTTCTCACAGCTACTTATTAAATATCAAGAAAAAGATGGCATAATAATGTTATGATTTAAATAATAAAACAGAATGTTTTCCAGTTAATGTTACCCTTGTGGTACACTGAGGGTTCAGTGACCTCAAAAACTGATTATCAATCAAGTTAACCATGTGGCATTATAGATAAAACCACTTCACATAGTGATTAGAGTCACACATTTCCCTAAACCCCGGCTTCAGAGGTGAAATCCAGCAGGTTCTGACAGGTTCTTGAGAACCGGTAGCAGAAATTTTGAGTAGTTTGGAGAACCAGTAGTGGAAATTTTGAGTAGTTTGAAGAACTGGAAAATACACCTCTGGCTGGCCCCAGAGTGGGGTGGGAATGGAAATTTTGCAATATCGTTCCCCCTGGAGTGGGGTAGGAATGGAGATTTTGCAGTATGCTTCCCCTGCCACACCCACCAAGCCATGCCCACCAAGCCACACCACGCCCACCAAGCCACGCCCACAGAACCAGTAGTAAAAAAAATTGAATTTCATCACTGCCTGGCTTGCTAACTGTATCACAATAACTGTATTCACAAAAAAAACACTAAGACCTACAACATGCTTTTCCAGGTGCAATGGCTGGTTTCTGCATATAGTCAAAACCAAACAAACCATATTCTGCTATTGTATCACTTGTGAACAAAGCTATTACATTTTATCAATATATCTATATCCTATTCAGTCTGACCATATTTTTGCCTGCCATTGTAGATCCTAATCTTTTAAAATCTCATGTTTACATCACAACATTTTGCCTAGGTAACCAAATTTTGCTTAGGTAATAAAATAAATTCTGGTTAGCCTACACCCCTACCCAGTGTCCCATTTGTGGAAAAAAATTGCATGTTTTATACATTCCTGTGTTGATTTGATTTTTTTATGAACACTTGCTTTCATCTATCCCCACAATAAAGGAGGCCAAAAGTAAAGCAGTGTGTGGCTAGTAGAAATAGTTTGTTATTACTGCTGAGAAATAAATGGCATAGAAACCCCTACAGTAGTATGTTTAATTCCCACAATTTTGATTGACCCTCAATGATCCTCACTTTGTCAAGGACCTAGGTGTACTTATCTCTGTCAACCTATGCTCCAAAGTTCATTGTAACAGCGTTGCTTTAAAAAGCATTAAAAGTTGTAAATTTAATTTTGCGAAGCTTTTTTTCTGGAAATGTATTGCTAATTAGAGCTTATAAAACTTATGCTAGACCAATCTATGTTCCAACCTATGGACAACAGTTACCTACTTGCTAAATGCAATGGGGTAATCCTGTTCTCCTTGCTGGATCATTTGCACTTAAATTCTGGGAGCTGAATCCCTGCCGTTGAACTGATATGTATCCTTAAAGAAGAAGCAGAGGGCAACAATAGATGAACAAGTGAATAGTTTTTACAATTCCGATCTCAGTGAAAACTCTAGCTGAGGGCATAAAACTTCATACAATCTGACTGACATTCATTTTCTCCCATTTTCTCCGGTATCCCGGAGCATGATGGGTCAGAAGGCCAAATATAACAGTCCAGATGTTGTACATTACTTAGGAAAACGTAAGCTTGTCTTTCTTTAAGTGAACAGTACAAGGTAAAATATAGATGGATGGATACCAGCTTCTCACAAGCACCAATAAATACAGGAGGTGACTTCAAGGCCAGAATAGAATCTAATTATATTCCCTTTACCTAAAATGCCAACAGCTTCTCCCTGGTAAAGTATTTGTTTCCCTTTGTAACATACCAGTCTAAATATACATATGGTAATTTTGCAGAGCTTTCCTTGGGTCACATCTTTACTAATTTAGATCTAAGAAGTCTAGAAGGGCAATCAGGGAACTGTCCAGGAGAATGTTAAATTTTGTACATTAACTTGAGATATATTCATGGATAATCTTTCCAGCAATCTTTAAGGATGATATTAGATTATTTTGCATGCAATGGTAAAGAAAACCCATCTTTAGCAGATGAAGCCATAATCAATTGTTTATGAGAAACTGATACAGGTTCATCAACACTATAGCATATGCAAACATGTCACCACATACTCTTTTTCTTAGGGCTGAGACAGAGAGTCCAAAGTCATCCAACTGGCTTCATGACTAAAATAGGACTAGAACTTACAGCTTCCTAGTTTCTAGCCCACTGCTTTGCTGGGAGTCAAGACTGATTTGAAGGCATAAAAAAGGGAAGGGAAGGGAAGGGAAATATAATGGTTGCATTTATTCTGGGTATTAGTATTTCCTGTATATTGAATTCATAAAGCTCTTAAAAGGATGTAGCAGGTCAATGGACAGTGATACTACTGAGGTACTATTTATTCTTTCTTTTAAACGGATTAATATTTTTGGGTTTTGTTAATTTGGTTTTATGATTTGTGAAGGGTTTTGATAATTGCTGAGGGTTTGCTGTACTGTTCAAAATAAATGGATTCTCTCTGGATTGGACTGGTCTACAACTTGATAAAATAAATAAAAAGTTCCATATTCTGGGTAAATTATTGATACTATTAAGCTATGCTTTCACATGTTGGTTTATGGCTGTAATATAGTTCTATCTGTCCATCCATCCATCAATCAATCTAGCTTTTGTCTGCCAGGAACAGGAACAGCTGTTATGTTAGCTTGGAAATCTCTTGAGCCACTTCACTTGTCATGAAAGCCTATTAGAATTATTGAGAAAAGTGATAGTTGCATCATTGTTGCTAGTTCACCTAAGCCATTAAGTCTGTTGAAAAATTAGAATACTCCAAAAGGTTACCGAAGCATATTATAATTACCAAAATTAATGTTCCCTAATTACATATTGCATAAGAGGAAGGAAAATAAGGAATCATTTTTATAGAACTTTGCATAATTTTAACTGCTCTGGTTAGCCAAGCAGGAAATACATTAATTTTAATAGAATTAACAATTTTACATTAAAGGAGTGCAGCCTATTACTGATATGTGCTACAGCCTCTTAGGACTTTAGTCAGTTGGATACATTGCATGGGAAAATTATGGCTTTCTTGACTTGCTGGGGAATCTCAACTCAATATTAATCAGTGCATGAGATCTAAACTTATTCAGATAAATGGTTTTCTTAAATAAAAACATTAGAGGTTCATGTTCCTGTGGCTTGATTTAAAATGTATTTATATACAGTAGGTAGTAGGGTTTGATTTTGGAATCAAACATAGGTGCAAAGGCAGAAGCTGATACTATTGGAATTGGATCATGTAAACAAAATTATAGATTCTTAATTAATAGCCACCAGCTAGTTCAGTATGCCACCACTGAAAGCATGAATTCAGAGATGTTTCCTGGCACTTTCGTAAATCTTCATAATCCCAATTTACAAATAAAAACTGTTCTGTCTTGTTTAAAATGTACTGGGTGGCATCAATTTAATCTTACATATGTTGTAATAATTGTCAGGGTTGTAGCCTTTAGCATTGTCTAAGATTTTCCTGTAATATATTTTTCCCTCTAGCTATATCAACTGTTAACCCTACTTCTTTTTTTACTTACTTCTTCCACCACTCTGAATTAACTGACTAACCATCCCTCATTCATTTAGTAAGGGGTGTCAAACTTGCGGCCTGTGGGCCAGATGTGTCACGTGCTGGCCACATCCACCCCCATTTTAACAAAGCGGGGAAAAAGACACGATACATCATGTGATGACAACATGTCATCACGAGTTTGACACCCCTGATTTAGTAGTTTTGTTGAAATGAGTTCCTAATTTCCTGGCTCTGGATATGCTTATGTTGTTCTCAAGAGTCACATCTCTAAATATATAACCTGGAATGTCCACCTGTGATGATAAATGACAGGAGATTTGGAAATTATTGTGAAAAATAAGTTTTTCTCATCATGAAGAGATGTGCCTGAGCTAGAGTGTGTTGTGTAAACTCTACTTAATCTAACTTCCCCCACATTATTATCATCTCAGAACTACACTTTTAAATAAAAATGTCACTTGATGTAATTATCCCATTGGACTACTTCAATTATTTCATCACTCAATATAAGTATATGTGTAGAGACTGGCATATTAAACAGGTAGGGTACACTGTCTACATAGTAGTTAATGAATCAGTGAATTTTTAATAAGAAAGCACTGGCTGGCTTTGCTTGGTACATAGCTCAGAATTTTCTCTCTGGTGTAATTTGATGAGGTTAATTCTACACAAACTATACCAAGACAATAAAAGATGGAGCTTTTACTACAGATGTATGTATATGTAGAAATCATCAGAGTGAAAGACTGTAAGTAAGAGTGAATAAAATGGAACTGTAATAAAGAGCCTCCTGGTGTCACTTTTATCATTAAAAGTCTTGGATTAATATTAAAAGCACAGCTGAGGTACCTGTGGTTTGAAGTGCTTGAGAGACTGCCTTAATTGCCTCAATCTGTTGTTCCTCTCCAATGTATTTGGAAAGGTTCAGCAAGGCATGTGCTTTTGCTGATGAGCTGCTCTGCATCTTGTAAAGCAGACATGTTTTGGCTTGTGTGTCAGATGTTGCTATTGCTAAAACTTAAATGTTTGAGAAAAGGAAATGAAGGGATGAAGGCTGCATAGTAATGAAGAGAGAAGAAATTGGCTTGTTATAGAAGATGCAGGACAAGTTCCTGTAATAACTATTAAACTACTTTGAGTACAAGGTATCAATCTGCTTTTGGTAAGGATTTTTTTTTTGGTAGCATTCAATTGAAATCCATCTTCCTGTAACTTAAATCCATCATTTTGTATTCTGGAAAATAGGCCTTGACCTTCTGTGTGATACGCTTTCAGATCTTTGAAGAATACTATTCTACTTAGCTCCCTTTCCTTCAACATTTCTGAAGGCTAAACTTAAGTCAGCACCTTCAGTCTCTATTCACAGGACTACATATCTAATCCCTTTATTATCTTTGTGCCCTTTTTCAAACCTTTCCCAATGTCTCTTTAAAATGCTGTATCTAAACATGAACAAAATGCTAAAATGGGTAGTTTGGCCTTGAACAGTGCAGAGTGAGATAGAAATATTATTCAACTTTCTTTGATTTATTTAGGAATGACAGTATGGGCATTCTGATGCACTTGCATTTGTTTTTTTTATAATTACATCAAATGACTTGTATTTAGTTTTAAATTAACTATCTATCATAACTTTTTTCACACGTAATCAAGCCAGGAATCAGCCATTCTATATCTACACATTTCATTTATATTTCTTTGCATTTGTTTTTGTTAAATTTCTCTGTTACTGTTTTGAATATTATTTGTGACTTTTGCAATATTAGCTAACCCATCTATTTTGTGGTATGTGAATTTTGATAACCATTCCTTCCAAATCTCTATTCAACTTATTTCTAAAAATGTTGATACTAAACTCTGTAGCACCCCACTTCTTTCTGATGAAGAGTGATTAAAGTGAGCTCTTTAAATATAATTATCAACTCATTTATTTTCCACATAAATAATTGTACCATCCATTGCACACATTTAACTAGTTTGATAATCAGACTATCATAAGGTACTTTGTCAAATACACTCCTGAAATCATGATATATTACATTTACATCAGGCCCATAATCTTATAAGGAAGTATTCAATTAAAAATGAGATTATATTAGTTAAGCAAGGTTTGTTTTTTTACAAATGCATGTTATTTGTATAATGCATAATAAATAATCCCACTAGTATCACTGCTAACTACTACTATATGAGTTAAGTAATTGTTTCCCCATCAAATATTTGAAAATTGACCAGGTTATAGGTGTCATTATTCATATTTAGCCTTGCCCTTCCCCACTGGGGAAAGACTCTATGTTACCTCTAAGGCTTTTGCTGCTCATGACAGCATTTTGTATTGGGGTAAAGCTGAACAGCATCTGAACAGCTACCAGGTCCTAAAATGTGCTGAGTTAAAATAATTGCTTGCCTTTGATTTTCTACCCAGCCTGAAATCCATCAGTTCATCAGTTCCTAAGAAATATGTACATATCTATCATGGCATTTAATTTAGGTTAATGAATCTGTGATGATTTTTGTACTCTGCAAAATGTGATATTAAAAGAGCCTTTATTTCTCACATAAAATGGTAAAATAATCAGTTGGCATTAAAAACAATCTTCTTAATATAACAAGAATTTTCTCAATGGATCACCTTCATATAATTAAAGAGGATAAAGGTAAAATAACCTTTATTCTTCCCTAAATAATCATAGTATTTGATGCTAGACATAGTTAAACAATCAGAAAGAACAGGAGCATGCTGGCTCACATGGTTTGGATGCTGGGCTGGAGGTTAGCAAGCCCTTGTTTGAGACCCAAATGCTGCTAAGTAGCAGGGTGAGCTCCCATCATTTGCTCCAGCTCCTTGATGGAAATAGGAACGGAGTCCCCACAGGTGTCTCCTAGGACAATGATAAAGTCACCAGTTAATCCCTTCAACCCAGAACTGCCTTCAAAGGTGCTTCTGACATGAATGGGATGGGATCAGAAAAACCAATTCATACAGCCATACATCTAATTATTTTCTGCTGTTTGTTTGCTTATCTAAAGGACTTAAATGACTCCCATTTTAAAACATAACTCGGCACAGCTCAGAACAATAAAGACCAAAACCTGGCAACTCAGCCACACCAATGATCAAGGAAAACCATCCCCAGGCTCTAAAAGGGAAGAAATATCTTGGCATTTTCAGTGATAATTATATTTGCTATAAGCTACAAAATGGGATAACATGAAGTTAACAGTTCGCACACTGAAGTCTGTGTATATTACAATCCATCCTGGATCAACTACAGGTAGATTTTCATATTTAATTAAACACTTACCTTTGACAATGTTGAAGATTTAATGTACACTGCTTTCTCTTCAACATCCCCAAGTTTATTATCCTACCCCCTACACTTATAGATCAATAAATACTCTCCAGATATGTGGCAACTAATGCTTGCTAGCATTCTCAACATATCTGGTAAACACAAGGTTTGATGGATTCTTGTAGTAGATCATTTGTTTGGCAATTAGCCACAGAAAAAGTGTTGCAGACAGCGGCATGTATGCAGCTCTCCACTGCTCATAAATGGTTTTGAGTTGATGCCATCAGCTCAAATGTGAAGGCACTTAGCAAGTTGCTGAGGGTATCTAAATATTAAACATGTTTTAGTACTAAATATTTCACCAGCTGTTAATATTAAATATTTAAAGTATTTTCTACCACAGCCATTGAATACTATGTTTTAAGTATTTAAGTTATGGTTTTTCTGGTATATTTTATGAACAGGTGGTAAAAACAGTAAGAACAAAATAATAGTTTGTCAGGATTTTCCATTCTGCTTCATGGAATGTAAAAGTATTTAATAAGTTAAGGAATGAAAGGCATCTTTCAGAGCAGGCTGTACATGAAGTGTATCTTAAATCTAGACTAACATTTTGGAAAATGAGTTATAAATTAGTAATTTATGTAGGTACTTTTCAATATCCAGTGCAATCTGCTTCTTTAAAAAATAGTCTTTCATCAATTTGAGATTGTTCTAGTTTGGGTTAATGTCTACATTTCACATTTTGGTTCAATTAACTATTAGTAGACAATACTGAGGGTTATGGAATTAGTTACAGCAATTATTCCAAAACCTATTCCTATCAATGCTTTTTGGGCTCCTTCTGATATTTCTGATTGTGCAACAGAGTAAAAATGTCAAACTCTAAAATTCAATGAAATGCCACATATCATTAGTCAACATTTTTTCCTGATACTACCGCATATGACATATTTTACTATGTGTTGTGGCACTGTAAACTGTTTTAGGTTTGCTAAAAGGAAAGGGAAGAAGCAAAATACAAATTAGATTGAAAATGCATCATACTTGATAGCATGAGTTACAAGTAGGTAAAATCTTAAGCAAGTTTATGTCACACAGGCACAATTTTCAGGGTTTTTTTAGCAAGATTTATTGAAAAATTTAAAAATGGGAGTTGCAAAAATGTTGGAAACTAATTTATTTTCCATATAAAGCTACTATATCCCAAAACTCTACAGCAGACCTGTATTTCCTTTCTAATTGGCTTTCTGTGAACAGCAAACTACTGGGTCTTTTCACTGATAATCAAGGAGCTTAGAGTGCTTATTTAGACAAATGGTTTTCTGAAAATTCATTGCTCTGGAAACTGGTAATTGTTGTGGGTGAGAATGGAAGTGCAGAAGTAGCAATCTCACTTCACCCCCAACAACACCTTGATGGGGTGGAAAGAGGGAATAGGTGTGTTCACTTATCAGTATTATATTCTGCATGTGATTCTTAGAATTTGCTATTTCAATACTTCATAAATGTGTGCATTTGTTTATAAAATTACAGTCTTCCTGTTTTTCAGCTTTTCTTATTGTTGCTCAATTGTGGAATGTCAGCTTGAAACTACTAAAGAAAGATTTTTTTTCATTCTGCAGAGGAAAAGAATGGCATGTCTGACATCAATAATTAGTTATGACAAGCCATTTGAAAAATATGTATTAACTCAATAACAATACATTTTTAAATTCACACAATTTAACAGGGAGAGAAGCGGTTCAGCTAATAGTATTCAGAGAGAAAATAGGGCAGTGGGCCGAGGGTGCCAATCCAAGCACAAAGTGTAACTGAAGATAATAGAAGTTTGTTTATTCTGAAAATCATTTGATATCAAAAAATTTATTTCAATGGACTATTGCCTACATAAGAAGTGAAGCGCCTTTTTCTTTTCCTGATTCTTCAATAGATGGTTTTGTTTTGTTTTGTTTTCATTAGGTTAATGTTTCTCAACCTTGGCGACTTTAAGTTGTGTGGACTTCAATTTCCCGAACTGGCTGGGAAATTCTGAGAGTTGAAGTCCACGCATCTTAAAGATGCCAAGGTTGAGAAACACTGCATTAGAACGATAATGCAATGAGATTCTTCTGTGTCTTAAAGACTGCCATTTATATTATGACAACAATGATGCCTCTATCAGTAACAGGGATACTACATTTGTAATAATTAGACACAAGGGAATGCTACAGGTTCGCTTTGTCACAGAATGATGGTACTAAAGTAAAAAGTAGACCAGGAATCCAAAGTCTAGGATCCACAAACCAGCCCTGATTTGGCAAAAACTATTTAACATTTTTAACTTTTTCCTTACCAAGGCAACAACAACAACAATAACAGCTTAATATTACCTTTCAATACCTGTATTTCTACTCTGTCAAGGAAATATGGCAAATTCAAATTCTGTGGTTACAAAGGATGCAGAGAGATGGATGGGTTTTAAATGCAAAGAGCTCAGTGCAATAGATGTAAATAAATCTATTAATGTTCATAATAGATCAAATAAGTTGAAAACCCAAAAGATTTTTAAATAGAAATGTTAATCTGTTAAACAGATATTACTCTTTATCCAAACTATATATTGTGGTTATACACTATAAACAAGAAACTGTATTACTAATACAGATTTTGTCAACAGTAATCAAATATCAAAAAGACCAATAAAAGTCTTTGTTTTTGATTGCCTTAGGCAATCGTTCTCAATGTTCTAACTCCAGAGATGTTTCACTAAATTTATGTTCACAAAATCATGTTTACTCAATTAGACCAATGATCTCTGTGTTTACAACAAACACTAACTTCCTCTAATCACATGAGCTGGATCTGTAGAAAACACCAAATTACATGTGATTGTCAGTTTCTGTTCAATATGTAACCTAGGTATGCTCCTAACAAATAGGGTTGCTTGAGAACACTATGAATAATTAACAATTTAGATCCAAAAACTGCTATTTCAGATCCTGTTGAACTGTCTTTTTTTTTTTTGCTTTGATTTATATGCCGCCCTTCTCCGGAGACTCAGGGCAGCTTACAATGCGTTAAGCAATAG